>CAAKHD010008449.1:65775-97638 GCA_901007705.1 Fistularia tabacaria
GAAACATCCGGGCGTGGCGCCGGGGGAAAAAAAAAAAAAAAAAAAAAAAAAAAAAAATCAATATTATTATTTTCCTCAAAGCTTCCCGTGCGACACAACGAACGCCGCGTTGTCGCGATGATCGGATTTTATGTATTCATTTGTTTTTATTTATTTTTGGAAAGGGTGACGATCACGCTCTTTCTGTCTGAGTCGTCGTTGCCAGGCAACCGCGGACGGAGCGGCTGCGGCGGCGGCGGCGGCGGCGGCGGCGTGGGTTCAAGACCGGAACACAATGACATAGGCTCTGGGAAATGCTTTGCTTATTCATATATCTACATGCACGCACACACACACACACACATATACATATTTATATTTTAATATATATACAAATATATATATATATATATGTGTGTGTGTGCGTGTGTGTGTGTGTATAAAGACATATATGTATATATATAAAGATATAGATATCTTATATGTATATATACCTGGTTATAATAATAATAATGAATTTTTCTTGACACTCAAGGACACTGTGCAGTCATGTGCACGACTTCAAACTGATTATAAATCCACAAAAGATTATATATTTATCTAATAAAAAAAACCTGTCTGGGTTCGAACTCTGCCTACACTCCACTCGACACACCGGAAGGGGTTGGAAATGGATGCTCTGACTGAAAGGCATGTTTCCATGAATCCATAAACCCATCCATACATTTTTTATTTTTCATTCATTCATTCATTCACTCATTATTCAGCCAATTGTTATCTGTAGCCCTAATCCTGCGGTCAGGGTCATGTGGTGGCCGAAGCCAATCCCAGCTGTCAAGACACGGGGAACCCGGAGGAAACCTATGCCCCACATATCTTTTGGGGGAGAAAAATGAGCATCTCCCACCGTGCAAAAACATGCGGGAGGTTAATCGTAATACATCGGAGAAAATACCCAGATGTGTGAATGGGTGAGAAAAAGGTTGTCTGGGTCTCCATGTGGCCCTGCGACTGACTGGCGACGGGTCCGAGGTGGACGCTGCCTCTCGCCCAATAGCTTGGATAGGCTCCACATCTTTTTTCAGGTCGCACCGTCGGTTTATGAATAAGATTTGATTCACAAAGTCACAGCATCCAATCTGAGTTCAGTCCAAGTGAGCGTCAACGCACTCATTCTGGAAAAGGCCATAAAAAGTAAAAAAAAAACATGTGTGTGTATTCATCACTCACTGGTTTCCAGGGGGAAGCCATCGCTGGCAGAGATGATCGTCGGAACTGCCAAGATCTGCATTCAAGTGGATGCAACTAGTGAGAATTTGACTTGGATAATAAAACGGCGCAGAAATAATCACACAAGCTGTTTATATATAGGCAGTGGCTTTAGATAGATCCTGCATAAGCTGACTGATCGTGGGTCACGGGCTTGGTATCAATAATTAATTCTGTCATTCATGAATTCATTTCCTATTCAAACCAGAGATCCTGCAGTCGGGGGGCCGGAGCTGATCCCAGCTGTCGTTGGGGAGAGGCAGGGTTCACCCTGCACTGCTCACAGGGCGGCATATAGAGACATAAATCATTCACCCTCTCATTCATGGAGAGACATACCAACATTCACTCTCTCATTCTCACATTGAAGCAAACAAGCATTCACTTTTTCCTTCACGCATCATATGGGCAGCGGTTAGCGCTTGGGCCTCACAGCACGAAGGACCCTGGTTCGATTCCCACAGGGAACCTTTCTGTGTGGAGTTTGCATGTTCTCCCCGTGTCTGCGTGGGTTTCCTCCGGGGTTCTCCGGTTTCCTCCCACAGTCCAAAAACACGCAGCAGGTTAATTGGGAAAAATTAGGAAAAATGGCCCCGAATGAGTGAGTGAGTGAATGATTGTCTGTCTAAATATGTGGTCCTGCGACAGACTGGCGACCAGACCAAAGGTGTATCCCGCTTCTCGCCCGATGACAGCTGGGATAGGCTTCAGCATCCCCCGCAGGATAAGTGCAGCATAACCGACAAATGATGGATGGATGGATGGATGGACATCATATAGTGACATACAAGCATCGTCTCCATGTTTTGATTTGATTTGATTTTTTTATTCAGTCAGTATCTTGAATCAAACATGTTTAACCACAATTAACTGCAAAACACAAAACAATGACTGAAAGGGTTTTGGCTGAAGTGAAACACTTATTAAAGCCAAACCCCGTTACATCTCAACTACAATTCAGAGCATCAAGCACACGGCAACCCCAACAATCACCAAAATGAGAACATAATAATATTAAATATTCCATCATAATGACAGAAAGTGAAAAAAAGAAAGAAAACTCGAGAAAAAAAAAGAAAAAAAAGAAAACAAGAAACAAAGAAGAAGCTATTTACATGAGATTTTATGTGTTGTTTTGTTCTAATTCTTTGTAGCTGCTTATGACCTTATATTTGATTTTTTGTTTGAATGCCCAAACTGTTCCAGACATCTACTCCTCTAACTGAGATGCATCTGGCTTTGGTGTTTGTTCTAGTTTTACTTTTTTGACAAACATGTATTCCTCTTAGATCGTAGCAAGTCTCTCTAGGTTTAAACCCTTCTTGAATGCAGAGGGGGAACGCATGGTTATGAACTTTATACATAGCAACAGCTGTGTTAAGCTCCACTAAATCATTTGATTTTAGTATGTTTAATTTAATTAACAATCGGTTTGTTGGGGCATAATAATCTGCATAATTTATTATTCTGACTGCTTTTTTTTGCAGTATGAAAATGAGTTGGATCGTCGTTTAATAATTATTCCCCCATAATAGTTCAGAACAATAGTTCAGGTATGGAAGGATGAGGGAATTATATAATAAATGGAGTGATTTTTGATTCACAACTACTTTAATTTTACACAATATGCCAATTATTTTTGATACTTTTGTTTTCACATAATTTAAATGAGTTTTCCAATTTAAGCTTTCATCAATGTAGACTCCCCAAAATTTGGTATGAAATTTTGGTAAAATTTGGTATGACACACCCTCTCGATCTCCATTTGGTTAATTTCTAGTTTTGTTAGATTATCAATTTTCCTGTTACCAAATAAAATATATTTTGTTTTATCCACATTGACTGATAATTTATTATAGTCAAACCATTTTTTAGTATTTCTAGTTCTTTCCTGACTGTGTCAATTAGCTCATCAATATTTTGTCCGGAACAATAGAGGCTAGTGTCGTCGGCAAACAGAATACATTGCATGTTCTTAAGGACCTTACAGATATCATTGATATACAAAATAAAGAGCTTTGGCCCTAGGACAGAGCCCTGCAGGACTCCGTGAGTTATAAAATGCTTTTCTGATTTGACTTTATTTATTTGTACATACTGCTGTCCACCGCTAAGATAGCTTTTTTAGCCAGTCATAGACGACTCCTCTAAATCCATATCTTTCAATTTTTGATAAAAGTAACTAATGGTTTATAGTATCAAATGCCTTACTTAGATCTACAAAAACACCCACTGTATATTCTCGATTATCTGTTGCGGTTGTTATTTCCTCCTCCAGTTCCATGACTGCTGTAGAGGTCGATCTATTTGCCCTGAATCCAAACAGTCTGTCATTAATTATATTGTGCTTATCTATGTATTCATTCATCCTTAGGTCGAATAGTTTTTCTAGAATTTTTGAAAATTGAGAGAGTAGAGAGATTGGTCTATAGGTTTCACGTCATATAGACATACAACCATTCACCCTCTCGTTAACGCGTCATATAGACGTACCAACATTCACTCTCTCATTCACACATCATATAGAAAAATACAACCACTCACTTTTCATTCATATAGTGACATACGAGCATCCACTCTTTCATACATAAGTCATGTAGAGACATGCAGCCTTTCACTCTGTCAGTCATATGTCATGTAAACGCATACATCCATTCACCCTATCGGTCATGGGACATGTGTAGACATAAAACCATTCACTCTCTCATTAGCACATCATAATTACAAATATAAGGATTAATGTTTTCATGCATACATCACATATTGACATACAAGCACAAATTCCCTCACTCATTCACATGCCATATAAAGGCATGCAACTATTCATCCTATCATTCCCAATACATATACAGACATACAGCATTCACACGACATATGTAGACATGCAACTATTCGCGCTCTCATTTACACATCATATAGAGATATCAAGCCATTCATTCTCTCATTCACGTCATAGAGTCATGTAAACCATTCACTCCATCATTCACACATCTGGGCAATGTAGAGCAGGGGTGTCAAACTGAAATACACAGTGGGGTAAATTTTAAAAATCCGGAACGAGTTGAGGGTTTGACTGGTTTTGTGTTTATTGTAAACATTAAAATGACCTTATCAAACATATTGAACCTGGAGCTATCAAAGGCTAAAAGTCATCGCCTACAAAATGATTTTAATCATGAAATAAATCATATAACAACGATTTAAAAATGAATCAAATCAGTAACATTCATTTCTTAAGGCTCTATCTGAAGCTTTTTCCAGAGTAAATTCAAGTGAAAACATCTTTCTACAGGCAAACAACAGCCCAAAAAATTAATTTCCTTGAGAGAAAAATCAAATGTCCTGAAGTAGCAAGAAAAAAAATGCAAAAATATCAATCATTCTGATGCTTTTTATGCATCTAGATTAGTTCCTTACCTACTAAGGTCAGTGAACAGCTCTAGAACGGGTGCAACTCTATTTTTCACGTTGGGATGTTTCTCACACTGCGTGTTTCACACAGATAACTGCTCTCAATTGCATTTTCAGTCGCGAACTGTGCAAGGTGGTTTTCAAAACTGAGATTCTGTGTCACAGGAGTGACTGACCAACCTGGCCAATCATAAGCACTGAAAAAAAAAGTTCCTCCAGCTGATATAAAAAGTGAAGAAGTTCAGGGGGCATCATGTAGGGGAAAGAACATAATAAATTTGATTGTTTTAAATTCAAATGTGTTTCATCTGTGTATATGAACTCAAAATGTTTTCCTTTCCATACATCTGATTTGCTACGAAACATCGGCTCTCAGATCCACATCTTTTGCCCATTGCACATCATTACAGCTCGTCCAAGCTGAGGCGTCTGATTTTCCTGAATGCTAACCTGCACTGAGGACATGACAAGAGTCAGTTCTAGTTCTGTTTCGCGGCTATGTTTGCTGTTTTTTAGTTATTGTTTATGCAATAAAAAGTGAGAATGGTTTTGTGACAGAATAAATGCACAAAATCAGGTAATTGTAAGGCTTCTCATAAATGCACTGCACGCAAAATGGTTTTCAACACACAAACCATTGATTTTTGAGAAGGTGAAATATAGGGCTACAAAATATCCTAGATTAAGATTGAAAGATTCAAGAATCTAAATTTAGAGCCGTTCTGGAGTCGAAAGAGCCGGTTCTTCTTTGGGAGCTGAGCCAAAAGAGTCGGCTCCCTGAAAAGAGCCGAACTTCCCCAGACTCGTGCTGGCGGGCCGCTGACTGACGTTCTGACGTTTGGCCGGGCATTGTGGGACTTGTAGTTTTATGAAGGTGGCGCGTGCGATCCACCGGCGGGCCTGAGCTGATAGCAATGAGATCATATCATAACGGCCAATGATAATTCATTCAGGGGCCGGATGAGTTTCACACTTATTATTTAGAGTCTCCAATTAACCTACAACTTCAAAACAATAAAAATAAAAATAAAAATAAAAATAAAAATAAAAATAAAAATAAAAATAAAAATAAAAATAAAAATAAAAATAAAAATAAAAATAAAAATAAAAATAAAAATAAAAATAAAAATAAAAATAAAAATAAAAATAAAAATAAGTCCTCTGTCATTCTTAGGCGACGCCATGCCGGTTTCCCGCAGATTTGAACCCCGGAAAAAAAGGGCCAGCCGCCCCGCCGGGTTGCGGAAGGCGGAGCCTGCAGGGCTGCAGGTCCGTGTCGGTCACTGGACCGGCGCCCAGTCCGTTACACTCCGTGGCAGGCCAGAACACCGGAACAACGGACCGACCCGAGGTAAGTCGTATCGATTTTCAATAATTTATTTGAATCATGTCGATTTCCTCGATGAAAATTACCCGATCCAACCACGATCGGTTAATCGAGCGCGACACAAGGGCCACGATTGTGCAACCGAATGTCCATTTCACCTCTGGGATTTTTTTGGTCCCCCAGACGTTCAGTGGATCGATAGGACGTTGTCGATTATGGCAATGTTTAATTGGCAATGCTGAATGTTTAACGAGATTAAGGGGAGGCTCACTTTTGCACGTTGGACTCCGTGCAACGCTTTAATGCATGCATTTTTCTTCCATAACATTTAATGATTGGAAATTAAAAAAGAAAAAATGCTGGGTTTTTTTTAGTTTTTTTAAAAATAATTTTGCGATAGACTCGAGGTTTCATTCATCAAGGAAAGACACCGGCAGTCCTTGAGGCCCCGGGTTTCAAAGTCCACTGTCCCTCCACCCAGAGAGAACTTCAGCATGAGAAATATGACCCAGGCACACACATATCTGATCCTAACAGCACACAGCTGTCAATACCAAGAACTTAACTTTTCTCCAAACAACAGGGAAGAGACTGTTTCAGTCAAACTGGATGGAAAATCACCTTAAAATCAGAAAGAAAGGGCCCAGAAGTGCAATGAAAAATCACTTAACAGCAAAATTTAACACATGAAAGTAAAACAGGTGGTGACTGGACGGTTAACCTTTCTTGAAACCTTTATTGAAACCTTTAAACACATGGGTTTGTCACTTACCTGATGTGTTTGCGTACGCTATGTTGAGTTAATAAATCAATACTTTATTTTTGGCAAGTAAATAGCAACACACACGCACATGTATATGCATGTATTTACATATATTTAATATGAAGTTGGTTGTGTGAGAGACAAGGATGCAGAAGATCAGGTGAGATGGAGGCAGATGATTCGCTGCGACCCCTGAAGGAAATAGCCTGTAGGAAAATAGAAAAAAATCATATATACTTAGTATATATAGTAGATATATGTCTTCTTCTTCTTTAAATCCTGAAAAACTTGAAGACGATAATTTTAAGGACACTTTTCATGTTAATTTCATTCATTATCTATCATAGATATAATTATCTTTTGTATCACAATTGCACATTTTTGCACATATTTGTGATTTTTATTTATTAATTTATTATTCTATTATTATTTTATTATTATTTTATTTTATTTTATTTTATTTTATTTTATTTTATTTTATATTATTTTATTTTATTTATTTATTTATTTATTTATTTATTTATTTATTTATTTATTTATTTATTTATTTATTTATTTATCATTTATTTGACCAAACTTATTCTCTTCCCTGTACAGTGAGCAATGCCAACCCGGACACAAATTCCTCGTTCTTTTCAAACTTGGCCAATAAAAGTGATTCTGATTCTGAGTCTGATTTCCTTCCAGCTCTCTCCATCTGGCCATGCAGCTGGTGATCCGTCAGTACCGTCCCTCGGACGAGAACACAGTGCGGAACCTGTTCAGCGACTGCATCCAGGAACACATCAGCCCGTGTTTCCGCAACGCCATGACCAGCCCCGTCTACCTCGCCTTCACCCTGGCTCTGGGCGCCGTCGGCTACCTCCTGGGCTCCGTGCTCGCCGCCGCGCTGTTGCCTGGACTCTGGGCTGGCCTGGTTTACTACTGCTGCCACGAGGTTTACGCCGGCGCCGTCAGGGCGAGACTGCGGGACGACATGCAGGACATCCCCGGACGGTACCTGAGCCGACCCGAAGACTGTTTCTGGGTGGCCGAGGCGGAGCTCGAAGGGAAGGCCCGGGTTGTGGGTATGGTGGCCGTCGTGGCCAAAGGAAACGGGCGTGAAAAATACGGGGAACTTTTCAGGATGATTATTTCACCCCTGTGCAGACGTGCCGGCCTGGGTTCGAGGATGGCTCAGACAGTGGTGGACTTCTGCCGGGAGAAAGGCTTCTCCAAGGTGGTGCTGGAGACGAGCACCACCCAGACAGCTGCCGTTGCGTTGTACGAAAAACTGGGTTTCAGTCCCGTCCTCACACACACCCAAACAGAGTCTCCCCTTTGGGTGGTGAAACTGGCCAAAGTCAAAGTTTTAAGAATGGAAAAACGTCTGCAGGAGTTCTGTTCTTTATCAGCCGTTCGAGCCTCGACATCGATCGTACTTGATTAATAGATGAGTCACGCACAAGAAAAGCAAGATCGTCTGCTCCGGATCAGCGCATCCTTAGCAGAAAACAATGCTGATACTCCCCGACTGAGGTCCAGCAACACGTCTGTCTGAATTTCACCCTAATACATTATTTTATTCACGCATTTTAATGCATGCACAAGTCTGATTTATACAAATAAATACAATTTGTAAAAGCAAGTGTAATTTTATCTGGTATGCAGACTTTTTTCACATCATCTCTGTATGATTGACCGCAAACTTGCACAGGTGCCGGCCATTAAGTGACTGTCTTTTGCCAAGAATAATAAAGAGCTACCTAGAAATTGACAGGATAATTCAATAAACGGCCATAAAAGCTATCAAGGATTTACTTAAGCAATAGACATGGCATTGTACAACCAAGAAATTCACTTCTTTCATTATGTATACTGCTCAAACAACCATTCACTCTCTTTCACACGTTATACAGAGACATACGACTATTCACCCTCGAATTCAAACGTCTGGGCAATGTAGGTTCTCTGATGAACCTGCATATTTTTGGACGATGGCAGGAGAACCGTGGAACCCGGAGCAACCCCACCTGCAAACTCCTTCTTGCCATGAGGCGGAAGCGCTAATCATGACGCCACCGTGCCGCGCACTAAGAAATTAATCTTTCTTTTCTCAAACCGGCCAGTAATTATCGTTCCACAGAGACAAAACAGCTAAAGAATGACCAGAAAAAAACAACACAACCTCTTCTAAAACTGGCAAATGAATGACCTTAAAGGGAATGTCAGAGGGACAATGGACAAGCGAGCGAGAGATAATTTCGATAAGATCATCAAGAAATATTTTGATTTCCCAACAAATTGGAATCCAACCAGTCTTCATTACGGTGTGCTGTTTCTACTATCAAAGTGTGATTCTTGGAAAGACAAAAAAAAGCAACTTTGTGCTCCAAATAGTGAACCTGCCAACTTTTATGTTTTGAATGTGAAAAATGGACGTCACTCTTTCTCGTAGCCTCAGATTCTTATTTCAAAATAAAGAAAATATTCTTGAACATCGCAAAAGAAATGTAAAAAAAAGAAGAAAAAAAAAGGTCAACTTAATTGCAACTGTGGCCACAGCTGCTTTACCAGGCAGGAAGTGATGGTGGATGTATTAAGGACGCCTATTTTACCCACCAAATCGAGTTTTTCACCTCAACATACACTCTTCTGCATGTGGCTCAGTGCCGATGCTGCTCACAAGCATCCCAAAACAATTATTTTTTTTGCATTACTCCAACAACTCCATCCCTATTTTCACTACCTCCACCTGCAATTACCACTATTATCCATGTAATATTTATATTTACATTAAATGTATACATCCCCCAGGACACTTTACTCATTATCATTTCTTTTCTACTACCTGCATCCTCTACTGTACACATTTCGATGACCATTCTCTGCACAATGCTTGTCTTAGTTCTCTATCATATTTTTTTACATTTTGTTTTTTCTGTTGTTTATATTGTACATAGTCTTGTTGATTTTTGTCTATATCCCTATTCTCATACTTTTTCTCCCCTGTAATGCTGTGCTGACAATTGATTTTCCCCATTGTGGGATCAATAAAGTCTGTCTTATCGTATCGTATCGTATCGTATCTTATCTTATCTTATCTTATCTTATCTTATCTTATCTTATCTTATCTTATCTTATCTTATCTTATCTTATCTTATCTTATCTTATCTTATCTTATCTTATCTTATCTTATCTTATCTTATCTTATCTTATCTCATGTTATCTCATCTTAAAGTAGAACAGTGTAGAACATAGATAGAAATACAAATAGAGGGTTAGGGGTATGAAGGAGGATGGTTTCTGTCTATTTGTTGCAGAAATTGGAGGAAGATGCGAGCAGGAGGCTAATGCTGTTGCTGATGCTGTTGTTATGGGCAACAATGTTACGACATGCACGGTGCAGTCATTATGTGCGTTGATCTTGAGAGGTTCAAACGAGCACGAATGCAATTAAGGTTCAACTCAAAAGTGTCGCCGAGGTCCCGTCAGCTCAGACCTGGAAGGTTTGCCGAGACGAAACAAACACGGTGGGACTTTTCTTCTTTTTCTCTGTCGTGTCAGATTATTCATATCATCGGATCACTGTGTTCTGGCAGGGGAGGGAGGTGAGAGTGTTATGACGTGCGTACAAACACACACACATTCACACTCAAAGACCGAAGCCCATCACGACCTTGTTTGATGATGAGCCAGTAACCAAGTTACTTTTCAGAAATCAATCAAAATTGCTCAAATGTTTGGCTTACATGAACTAACTATTTAGAAAAAAATAAGATAAAATATCAGAAAATACCCTCTATCAAAAAAATATAGTTGCTACCTTTTTTCCTCAGTAAATTAAGTTTATAAAATTGGATTAAAATATGTATATATATATATATATATATGTGTGTGTGTGTGTATATATATGTATAAATATATATATGTATATATATATACACATACATATATTTATATATGTGTATATATATACACATACATATATATATACACACGTATAAATATATATATATATATATATATATATGTATATATATATATACACACGCACACATATATTTTTTATATATGTATATATTCATATACATGTATATATATGTAAAGATATCCTCTAAGAATAATATAAAGAAGAAATTAACTCAAATTTTCTTTGGTGATATTAACAAAACTTAATATCAAAAAGAAGTTTGATTTACAATAATATGAACGAATTATAACACGGCGTGGGAAGCTGGGGGTCATGAAGGAATTGATTATCCAGTTCCCTGAACACCAAGAAAATTGTTGTTTCAACAGTCGCTAGAAGTTACCTCAGGTCATCATTTACCCACACACACAGGGTTTAAGGGGTCAATTTAGAGTCCTCAGTCAACTCAGTCCTTAATTTTAATAAAGTTAAATATGACAGATGTCATTCGGCCTCCGGTGCATTCAACTTCCTCATGTGATCCATCCTGGGGGGAGAGAAACCTCACGGTATCCCGGAATGAACTGCCTGCTGAAGCAACATCTGTCAAACAAGGTAATGTCGCGCTCCAAGACAAACAGCCACAGTGTCTTTCCACAGATCAACCACCAGAGGGCGCCAGAGCCTGGATATTACGGCCTTCATCCGCCACTTTCACGGACAATAAATGTATCCTTTCAATTAATGTTTTCCTACATTATGATGACACCACCGTACACATTATGTCAATGGGGAAAGGGGAAAGACTAAATCACGGTTCGAATGAGGTCGAATCTGAATATTTGAAATGACATAAGAACTCGGAAAACAAGTAATCACAGAAAGCGAGTCAAAGAGAGAGGGAATCATCTTCCATATTTACGTGGCCTAGTGCTGGTAGATAGAAAGATGCTGTGTGGTCTTTTGCGAGAAAAAAAAAACAACAAAAAAACAAATGTCAGACACAGAAATTTATTGAACTAATAAAATGAAAATAAAAATAAAATAGCCTGATATTAGCATGAGGGTGGGAAAGAAAAAGAGAGAGAGAGAGAGAGAGAGAGAGAGAGACAGGGAGGTTCAGTTATTATTATTATTTTTATACAGCGCAGTGCCGGTTCTAGGCAGACATTATCTCAGGGCTCCTTCAGGCCGGCTGGAAACACACAGGATGAAGATCATAGACGACCTCCGTGATTATTACCCTACAAATCATTCAGGTTTGCCCGGGTAATAGTCCCATGTGAACAGGGCAACGTTGTAAATGGGTTTCATGCCAGAAGGGCATTTTAAATAATAGGCCCAACAAGAAATTAAAACACTAAGGGTTCAGCGGCCGCCGGGGGGCAAGCAGCTGCGTGCTGCGTGCCTGCCCGCCTGCCTGCCTGCCGCCCACCAAGCAAGGTATCGGTCCTGCAGGCGGCTGAGAGGAATGTAATGCTGGTGATTCTCCGACTAATGAGCGTCACATCAGAAGCAAGGAGAGCCTCCCCAAATCCCAAACTGTCCTGTTTTCTTTGTTTTGTTTTTTTAAATACGTTCGGCATGTGTGTGGAAATGAGAAAGAGATGTGGCCTCGGGGAAGTCCCGAAATAATCCAAATAATAAATTTGGTGAGAATGTTGGACTAGATTCGAGGCGTATCTGTTCCATTTTATGTGAGTGAATGAGGAAAGCGTCTCACCGAATAGTTTTCGCACGTTATCAGTTATTTTGCCCGAAACGCCCCGATGAGTTTCAAGTGTGCTCGCTTTTGAACCGTACACCTCCTTCCCGCTCGCCCTCCATCGACACAAACCCGTGCCCGCACAACCAACACATGACACTTGTTTTGAGTTCATCCCTACACACATTTCAGGTGAACGACACTTGGCCGTTCTCCAAAGCAAAGAGTGCGATTGAGAAAGCAAAGGTAAAGTTACTCCTGCCTGTGTTATAACACTTGGCAGTGTGTTTGTGTGCTCTCCACATGTCAGAGGGTTCGAGTTCAACACTTGTGAGCAAGATGGCAATATTGAATCTGTGTCAGTTGTTGAAGAAGCCGAGGGGACAAACAGGTTTGTCCCGTTAAAGGGCCTCGCTCAGGAGTCAACAGGCGGCATGTGTATACAGGGTGATTGGATGCAGAGGGAGAAGCCGCTTTGACGTTGTGTCCCCTTGGAAATACGTCAGAGACGGCTATGATTCATTATAATACATAAAAAAAGGAAAAGGCTTAAAAAGGCTGAAAAAAACAAGTTCAACTGAAATGGTTTAAATGTCACTGTCGACGCCTCATTCAGGCGCAACTCAAACTTTAAGTTTATAATGAGGGAAATTAAAACGAGAATAATCACAAACATATTAAAAGCTCAAAATACGCACAAAAACACAGCGTGTCAGCCATTTAACATTCATGTCACTGATTGATATTTAAGAGGAAAAAAAAGGATTTAATTATGTGTCTTAGTTGTAGGGGAATAAATGAACACTTTTTACTGTCGGTAATTGTATCATTTAGAACATTTACATTTAACATCACAATGAACATAGAATTCAAATTTAACAACAACATTTTTGGTGATGTTTGATGTCAAAATGTTTGGCTTGATTGATCATCTAGATTTTACTTATGATGAATTCAAAATATATTATAAAAACAGTAGATCATAATAATACTATAACAGAGATAAATTCCATTTTTGGCAGCAAAACAACTTAAAAATTACAATTTGAAAAAATCTAATTTAAGTACGAGAGTTGACAGATGATCATTTTACCATAGTTATTATTTACTAGCTTTGCTTTTTCGGCATTTTTAATCATTTTGAGAGACTTTAACTCCAGAGATACACTTCATTTATCACCCAATAAAGAGTTAAAGTTAAATCTATTGCTCCTTTTTAGGGGTCTACTTTGGGGTATAGATTTGGTGATATATGTGTTTTTAAAATCTTTCATTTCAGGTCATTTTCACACTGTTTAACGCCCTTAGGAGTGGTTCAGGGAAAACACCCTGCAATGCTGCTGATGTTATCAAACGGACTGGCAAAATTATTACTTTTTGCTTGTTCTGGGAAAACATTTCCTAGTGTAACACTTAATTCATGGCTGACACAAACCCCCGTAAGCAAGCACGCACACACACACACACACACACACACACACGCGCACACACACACACACACACACACAAACACAAACGCGCGCACACACACACACACACACGCACACACATAGGCACTGACCAAATCAACTATGTCAGCCATATTAAAAAAATAAATAAATAGACATCTAAGCATGAATATTCAAGTGTTTTTTAAGGTTGAATATTGACATATTCACATATTTTTTTCATTAAAATATTGAATAAATGTGAATTCACATTTGAGCAGGGTGATAAAGGCCACCTCAGTGGGCCAAAAAGGGAAGAGAAATCACCAAAGCTGGGAAAACCTGCAATGAAAGGAGAACAAAAGCGAGAGAAATATAGGGGGACTAAGGAAGTTAAAAATAAAAGGTTTCCAAAAAAAGGGCCAGGTATTATATCAGACCATTTCAGACCACGTCTGGAGGGATAAAAATGCGATGCATCCCCCTTTTTTTATTTTGATTTCTTAAATTTTTTTTCACAAAAAGTTATGTAAATGAAATATATAGGTCAAGCACCGTGTTAATAAATTGATCATCTTTTTTAAAAAAAAGAGGCAGCACTGATAGTAGATGTGGGGAATTCCGATACGTTACTAGGGAAATTCCATTGTATCCCAAGCAGATAGACCAATCAATAAGGAGAGACCTTGAGCCACCACCCAAACAAGTGGGATATGCATTTATATATAAAAATATCGTTTTTTTTCTATCCAGTGCCGAGTTGGGATTTTGTGGATTGCTATAATTTCACTATTTTTTTTATCTATGGACAAAAAATTCGAATTGTCATTTTTTTTTTAAATTCAAAGGTAAATCACGGTTTTCGCGATAAGTGATGCATCACCTGGATCATATTTTTCCATTACTCAGTCTTTGCTCCGCTTATCATCGTGGCTTCATGGCCTCCTGAATTTACAGACTCCTATCTTGTTGGCGCAGCCCCAGATCTGTCTCTTCGGCGACCCTTTGCACCTCGTGCTCCCGCCTCTTCCCCAAATCTTGATGCACAACGTGCTAAATGCACCGATGCCTGGGCTCATTATTTTAGAAAGAAGGGGACCCCCCCGTCCCCCCTCCTGGGTGTAATACTTGGGAATAATCCTTTATTTTCTCCAGCTGCTCTGCGAGACCTCATAAAGACTATAGGACGGAGAAGACTTAGGGAGGATTACCTTTAACAATGAAAGCAGAGGATGAAGGCGGAGGACCTTAATGGAGATCTTTCCTCTTGGATTTGACTTCCGGCGTGCCTGGATTGGCTCAGAATAGCGCCCAAGGATGACCCTGGTGCCTCTGCCATTTTCTGGCAAAGAAGGAGATGTGTTGAAATGTTTGTTCAAAGATTAAAAAATAATTTCCCAACATCACGAATATGACCTTTGAATGAACAAGTTGATTTTGAGATGTTGGGGTGTTTTCTTGGGGATGATGATGGATTAAGTGTAATAGCCCCAAATATGATAGATGCCTTTAGATGTTGTCAGAAGGCTCAGCACACCGACACAACCCGGCACATTTAGGGCGTTATATCACCATTTCCTGCATCGTTGTCAGCTTAGATGGGTTTTACTCCCGCTGACATTTGACTTTACGTCCGACTTTAACTCCCGACAAACAATCCACACTTTCATACAGGAGTCAAGGGGGGGGATCAGAAGTCACAGGTGGCCTCGTTTCTGAACTTGACCACATTTACAGGCACACATGTATTCTTTTTTTTTTTTGCGCGTGTTTTTTGATTGATAAAATGCAACTGTCACCTTACACAAGCGAGACAAACCCCCGAACACACACGTGTCAAAAGAAAAAATGGAACAAGGGACACGGTTTCACAACAAGCTACTAGTTGCTCTGGCAAAAGTTCTCCTGTTGCACAAAAAAGGGTGGACAAATGCCCAAGGGCACACACACACACACACACACACCGGTACTCATAAGAGCAAAGATGCCATAAGGTGTAATATTTATCTGGTCATGTTGACAGATCGACCCTTCGGTGATCAACAGATGGGGCGTCTTCCTCTGCTCTCCACAGGGGGCAGCAAACACGCTTCTTCCACAGACTCTGGTGACGCCTACGATACACTGATGTCCACATTTACCATCAGATTTTTTTCCTTTTGTTTGAAGGTAAATTGGCAGCACAAACAAATACTTTTTGACTTTGGGACCTTAAAAAGGGGCATTAAGCCATTTAAGGAATGGGGTGCGATATTATTCTAAAAATAAAGACTTAAAGATGTTTTTTTTCCCCAATTTATGTTGTCAAATCTGGTCTTATTCACTCAATAAGGGACTGACATCCAATTTTTCATTTATCATTTATCCTCTGATTTTGGTCAAATCTCTCCCAAAAATGTATATTGATATTAATAGTATTAACCCAGGATTACAAGGTGAAAATACATGGTAGAAAATCCCAATCACCCAAGCTCCGATTCTGAATTTTGATAATTCAATGTCAATAGAAAGCCCCCCACATAACTTTCTTTGCTGATCCTTTTGTAACAGGTCACGAGTGAATAATCTACATCATACACTGAAATATCAATAAATAAGCCACCTGTATGAAGTAAATATGAAGAGAACTTCACATAAAATTATTAAAATAAAAGTATCTGCTGTCATTGACCATGTGATACTGTAAAACCAACCTTAGGCTATCCTGGAAAAAAAGAAATGAACCTTTCACACTTCCATTTTCCCGGACTCCTGCTTTTCATTTCTCCAAATCCTACATGTCCACAAAGACCTTTTTCCTCTTTAACATAATTTATTTGGTACTGTCAACTACACATTGTAAATGAACACAAATGACAGCAGTTAAAAATGGCCCCACAGAGGCTTAACTTAATGCTGAACAGAGGCCATTAAGGATTTTACTGTGCTCTCTGTGAGAAAATGACTTCCGTTAGGTGAAATAATATTTACCACCCAATAAACTGTCACTGATGCATTATTAAGAGTAACTACACCTCACAACTTTTACAAGAATCTTTTACAGTGGGCCTGATTCTTTCCCGGCAATTGCACGGCGGTATTACCGTTCGGCTAACAGCCTGTTTTTCAACTCGCTGACCACGGTCGAAAAAAAAAAAAAGGGAGCACAACAAGTTTACAGCTACAGCGTGCAGATCAGAGTCCTCAGGTGGGAGACCTTGAGGAGGTGGTTCAGGGAGAAATCAATACAGTTAAATGAAGTACAGTTGCAAAAACAAATTGTGAAGAGGGAGCGAGATGGGAAGAGGGCCGCCCGCACCCGCACGCACACACACACACACACACACACACACACACACACACGTACATGTACGTTAGCGTGCACGCATGCACATCTATGATTACGCAGTAAGGGTTAATGATCAGATGAGCGGCCTCATCGATGTGTAATAACATCTGCGGGGAGGTCAGTCACTCTTTGGCCCCGCTGGCCCCCCGACGATCATCCGACGTTGATACAGAATAGGCTTCCAAACACACGCATACACACACGCACTCGTGCACGCGCACAGAGTTCATGCGCTAGCATTTAACAAAAACAAGAGATTTTCTTTGTTTTTCGAGATCAACAGTTTGCTCACAGCAGCTTGTGGGGCTTTGTAAGGATGGGACGGCCTCAAAACGTTGACGCTCCACCTGCTGCTTCAAAGCAACTCCGCTCAGAATATGTCCAAAGGGAAGTCACTCGAGGCTTCGATCGTTGTCAGGCGAAACCGCCTGGGCATCCCAGACTCGGTATCCAACACAGAATCCGCGCACTCTTTTAAGGGGTTCATATTTTTCATTTTCATTTTTCCAATTCATCTTCCCAAAGAAGCAGCGTACTGATGGAGTGAAAATGAGAAAAAACAGAATTTTCGAATACTGCCATTTGAAAATATAAAGCGGATCTCATTTTAATTCCCCGCAATGCTTTTGGACTTTTGTTTTGTGGAGACAAACAGTGAAATTCTTAGCCAAAGACACTGTTTCATTTCTCCCTTCTAGAGCGAGCACACTGCTTTTATTTTTTTTTAAATCCACGCTTGATGTGCTTCCAATCAGGTTCTTTTAAGTGCTAATTTAAAATGCATAATAAAAGCGGTGGATGGGAATCTGCTCGTGAGTCACCGCGGCGTAAAGTAGCTGCAGCTGTACCGAAGCACTGCGCCCATTATCTTGGAGTAATGGCCACAAACTACAAAGTGCTCCAAACTCCTTCACACGGCAAGGGTGAGACATCGCAGCACCGCAAACGAGGAGTGGATTATTTAACCTAGCCCACTGTCCCAGAAAAAAAAAGAGGTCACTGGTTTAAAGTCTGAGTCAGACCAGTGCAAAGGGAAAATGCAACCTTTTGCGAGGGGTTGATGCAAATTGTCCATATTGCTGTGCTGCATTCATGCGATCCCCCAAAGGTTTGTAAGGAGAGATGCCGCGTTTAGGCTGGGCGAGGTAAAAGTTAATCATCACCTCGGCCGCTGGGCCTGCGAGTCACACCGACGGCGTCCGCATCGCAGCTCGAGCCACTCAAGTGAGGCTTCGAGTCATTGAGGAGACTCGCCTGTCACTCAGGCGGCAGAGGATATCATGTCTCCCCAGCGAGTGTGAAACACGACGTTCTGACTCGATCAGACTGGTAAAAACGTTTCACAGTCTAGACTTTTCAAACTCACTTTCAAATCTACTTCATTGTCAGTCTTCATTAGAATATTTACACTGTCTTTAAATGCCATTGTATCCCATGCGTTTGTATAACACCACTTCAGACTTATTACGTTATATTATATTACTGTCACTCGGATGTGACTGTCACTCGCACGCATGCAACTAATGCATGCCCACACCTGCGAGTACATGTGCACCCACACAGGACACACAGACACACACACTTAACTTTAAAAACCTACAATATAACGATTAACATATAAAGTGTCTCCAAAGTGGAGGTAACTGCCTTCAATTTGACCGTGTTAACAGATTTATGTCCCCGGGATATGACCGAGGTTTGTAGCACACGCACACACACACACACACACACACACACACACACACACACACACACACACACACACACACATACTCACACAATACATGTCTCTCCATGTGTAAAATGGGGACTTCAGATTTCATGTGATGAGATATTGAAAATAGAAAGTGCCTTTGTGTATCCTGAGCGCCGTTCAACGTCAATATTTCAAATGAATCAATCAAGAACAGCGTAACTGTTCATGTGTTATTAAATCTCCTTCAAGGTCCTTTTTTTTACCGGGCCAAACGACATGAATCAACTTAAGTTGCTCAATCACTTGTTGATAAAAGTTAAAAAGGAACATGTGAGATTGGTGAAAATCAAATCATGTTAAAGGAAGGAAAACAGTCGAAAGAGGTCAGGAAAATTCAATGTAATGATGATGAATGGCGAGCTTAACAAAATCCACTGTCCGAAAACGTTGTATTTCGAAACCCACGGTGGTCGAATCTTGTTGAAGCCGAAGCGTATGGGAATAGCAGAGCGTGCGTTTTGGACATATACGCTGGAGCAAAGCCCACGTGGCGTGAGCTAGGTAGGTGTCCGACTGAAAATCATTATTTTTAGTGATTTATTATGAGATGTTGCACTAAAGTAAATCTACGTTTATAGACCAATTTTAACGAGGAAATAAAAATCCATCGGGACCTCAGCCTTTGCTCCCAAATTTACCAGTTGCTGCAAAATAAAGTGGGGACTCATTTCCTCCTTCTTTTGAACTCTAAAATTTATGCAAGTCTTTAATGAGACATTTAATCATAGTAAGCCCTGGGACTGGAATACCGGTTGAAAAAAAAAAAATCTCACTCTGTAGCCAGGTTTCCATCTACTTTGCCTGATATTTATGGAGCCGAAAGTAATACTTTTTTTAAAAAATTTAAACCCAAAAAGTCACCATGCTGTTGATTTTTATGTGACCAAATGATTAACTTTCACATGTGCTTTCACTGTCTTTGCTGTTGAAATAGATTCAGGGCGCCAACTTGTTCTTAAAAGTAATACACAAAGTCATAAAATGCCTAAAAGTCCATCATCTTTCATGTTTCAGTCAACAAACATCGGACAATCTCTGTCCACTGAATGGACTGCATTCACAATTCTGTATTATTCAGGTGCCTCTACGATAATATAGAGCTCAACAGAAACATTCTTCACTCGGTTCAATTGAGATGGGAGAAATTTTTCTTTCAAAAAAGGGGAGGGGGGTTAAATAAAAGTTTGCACTGTACTCAGTGCGAAATCTGCCACAGCTTTATATGGACAGAAATATTTAGAAGACATTCGGCATTAAATTCGTCAAATCAGCCTGGACGCTTTGGCTTTTTAGTTCCTTCTGAATTGGACGAGGATCCAAAGCTATCAATGCTGTGACCAAAAATTCAGCAAACACCAAGATTAAAGTGCCCCACTGCTTCACAGGGTTTCGAGGAAAGGACCGTGTAGTTACCAGAAACCACTAAGGAGCCCCTAATACAGTCACTAAAATAAACAAAGGCTGTGGTAAATACTATACATGTGTTGTTAAAACATGAAACGAGATAGCTGGCTGGAATCGGGAACTAATGTATGTTATGCATTTACAGGAAATGTGATAAGTCACCGACGCCCTATGCTCTTATGCAAGTAAGTGTGTGTGTGTGTGTGTGTGTGTGTGTGTGTGTATGTGGCGCGTGCGTGGATGGGGGCTGATAAGGGGCATCACTATGCACCATGTTGGCATAGGCAAGGTCGACCGGTACATGTTTTCAAGCTAATCCACTCACTTACCGACCGACCCCTTTGTCACTCTCACCAAAACGCACACAGTGATTGTTGCAGTTGGGATCTTTTAGATTTCTCAGCTCAACCATTATCATCACAAATACTCAATCCTGAGCTGAAGCATAAACAAATTCTAGCCCCATCGCTCAAAAGTCGTATAAAGTTGAGGGGCCCAGACTTTTGGCCCCAAGAATCACACACACACACACACACACACACACACACACACACACACACACACACACACACACACACACACACACACACACACACGTGCAGGGCAGTGTTTTTATCACTTCAATGGACGTTGAGGTCACTTTAGCCTTAACGTAATATTCCCCTTATCTTAACCTTGGGCCAAGTCCTCGCTGTGAAATTATAATCATATTCATAACGGGGACTTGTTGAACCCCCAGAAAATACCTGTGCAAACACAAGCACGCACATATGCATGCACCCACGCAGGCCTGCATGCACGCACACACACACACACACACACACACACGAAGGTTGCGAGAGTTCAGAGCAGGGTACACAAGGACCCCTCTGAACCCGACACATTGGCTTCTTTCCAACGAATATCTCACCTCAGTTGCACAGCTCATAACAGAGCAGAGGCTCCGCGCCCTCCTTACCTTGTGCACACACAGGCACATGTAAAAAAATAAATTAAAAAAACACAGGTTAATATGCAAAGCTTTCCAAAACAACAAGCTTACCCTGCCCAAGTGTACTAAACAGCTTTTTAAACCCCGCTTTTGATCAGGCTGGATGACCCGGGGGCTTCATTTCGCTGCAACATCAACATCAACATGCGTCCAGGCACCAATGCCAGACCGATGTTGTAACAAACACCGCAAATGATGACTTGAGACTTTGTAAACACAGATGATACAAAAACAAGGATGTGAGAAAAACAAAAGGAGAAAACCTGGGAACGGCGATGAATCCGGCTCGCGGCAGAAAACAGATAGCTGGCGCACATGTTAAAACATGCACGAGAGGTTCTTGCATGTTGCTAATGGAGCTCGTGACCGTATGTAAGACATGTCTGAATCTCAAGCGCACACCCTCCCATGCACAACCACCCACACACACATTAAAACAACAAAAAAAAAAAACCAAATAACTATCATACATATTAAAAACAAACCCATGAGAAAGACGCACAAAAACATACCAAAAGCAGATGGTATTATTTACGTGGGTTTCATCACAATTACTTCATTATCATACCAGAGTTCATGCTGTGGTTTTGCTTTTATTTTTATTTATTGCCAGCATCAGAAATCTAACATTGCATCCGTTGTCAAATCTAATTGCAACTCACCTCTCAGATGGACTGCGTGCTGAAAAAGTAACCAAAACAAACCGAAAAATAAAAGCATCATATGAAGCATCGATCGCAGTGAATTTGTCGTACCTGTCATGTCTGTAGACTCATGACCCCATCATTCACACTCACTCGGCCCAAAATTAGATTAGTCTGAATATTGAAGATGTTGCCCAGGGAGATCATCTAGCTTATTACTTTACAGTCTTGTTGGTTTTTTTGTATGTTTTTAGCAAAAACGTTGCGTTATCTATACCAGCGGCATTTACAGGACGACCATACACACACAGAAAAATGAAAATATAATAATAAATAAAATTAGAATTCCACTTTAACACAGGATATCAAAAATGAATATTCTGATTCTGTGCCGTGTAAAAAAAATTAACCCCCCCTACCACCAGGTGTTGCTGTTCATGACTCAAATGGGGAAACCGTAGAAACGATTGTGTTCGCAGACATGTGAATCTCAAGTCAATACCTGCAAAGTTTCAAAACCCAGCAAAAGGATTTGTTTTTCTTAAAAATGTCCTTCTGGATAACTCTTGTTCACTTTTGTTTCTTTTCCAGTGTATAGATTTGCAGAGGCTTATGGGCCAATCGGAGCAGTTTGTTTCCAGCAGGGACTCAGCACTGTCACTGTGCATGGGAAAGATGTAGACAAGGGCTCCGAGCTGGAAGGCGGACGTCCTGTCCGATGTGCCAAGGGCTTATAAATGTGCTCGGATATAAATATTATTATTTCAATCTTTACAGTCAATATATTTGAAGAATAAAAATAGCTCAAACAAAATCCCCTAAATGTAAAAATAAGAAGATTTTCTCATGATTGCATATTAAGGTATTCAGGGAAGTCTGTTTGACCAAAAAGTAATAATTTTAAGTTAAATTATGACATTTCTTTCTATTTAAAAAAGTTACTTGCTGCAGCTGGAATAGTGATCTTAACCTAAATCCCCGACATAACAGGTCTGAACACCTGCCATATAATTTCCCAACAGTTATTTATGACTGTTTTTCATAGACAGGTAATGTTGACCCGCTCATGGTGACTTAAAGTCCAAAAAAACAAACAAAAAAAAAAAAACTACTATTGTTGCTCATCCACTTGAGAAACAGCTGACCTAAAGTGATTTAAAAGGGGTCTGACAGTGTACCTCGGCCAATGAAGATCTGAAATTCACTTTCCAGGTGATGTGAGCAGACAGAAATGCGAGTAAACATCATCTGTTGACCACATGGAGGGCAAAACAATGTAGTGACACACATTGCTTCCTCTATTTATTCCCCCTTCTTACATTCATGTCCTCTGTTGACTGTTGTGTAATGTTGTGTAAATTATCAAAGCGTCAGCCTGCCGTAACAGGTGAAAAACGTGTCCTGTGACGGCCTCTTGATGCTAGCCGAAGATTTATTTGAGCTTCTGTCGTGTCTTGATGTGCTTGTTTTGATTTTATCCCCATTTCCGAGTTCCTCTCCTTGTGTTTACTATGCCATTGAGCAATAGTCCTTTTCCCAATGAAACCCGATATTGTTACTGTAGGCTCAGGAATGTTTTTCACCCAATGAGAGGCAGGGTGTGTTCACGTTGTTTTTTTTTTCTTTTTCTTTTGCCTGTTCCTGAAAAGCCCCCCTCTTAGAGGCTCCCGTGTTTGCTCGCTCTCTTTGCACCCTCTCTGAATGAGGATTTACACATACCCCATGACAAAAAAAAATGAATGTACAACTTTTCCGGGAAAAAAGCATTAGAATGTGTTCGTGGGGACGTACACAAACCGTGGTTGGGAAATACTATCTTTTACCTCACTTTGATCCAGAACTTGGCCTCAACTCATTTCCTGCCGTTCCAAACATCTACACATCTTCGGGATGGTGGGGGAGGCTTGACATCCAAAAAGGACGGATGTGTGAAATCCTAGTAAGCTTTGACAAATGATTCCTGTAGACAGTCTGCAGAGATTATGTCCTAATCAAACTAGGTCAAAACCTCAGACTAAATAAATATACTCCATATACATTATTAATTGAGGAAAAGGTTTCACAGGGTTACTTATAATAATCTCATTATTAAACCTTGTAAATCATTTCGCCTGAGTAAATACGTCTTTCGGCAAGTCCTTCTTCATTTTAATTCGTTTTTCAAAAATACGAATATGGATCCGGAGATGCTAAAGGACTGTGTTTGTACAATGATTCCCATAACACGGATAAGAGCCAGCCAACTGTCAAAAAAAAAGTTTAGGACAACCAGCATCCGGTGTTTTTGTCCAAGCTGTGGATGTCTGACCTGCGCATCAATCATACGCCGAAGAGACCCTATTCACGTTATGAACGGTGTTGAACGTAAGCTTTCAGCGCCACCCAGCAAGCCGGAGGCATTTTCACACTTCACCGATAGTTTGTTTGCTTTGGACCAAATCAGTGAATGACTTATTACTTTGTTGCCTTTTCCCCTTTGGTTCAGTTTGGTTTTACACGGATACGATTTCGAGCGAATCAAAATTCATCAACAAAGGCCCCTCGGGACCTGCGGCTCGTTTCACCGACGGGAAACCCTGAGGGTTTTGGAGGGCGGAGTGAAAGGAGAGCTGCTGTTTCATTCAGACAGTTTTAAAAAGAAGGATCCGTGAAATTCTAACCTCTGATAGGAATCTTGTGCAACTCAGATCCCAAAATATCCAAAGTTAAATCAATTTTAAATCCAAAACTTTTGGATTTTTTTTTTCGAATACATTTTTTTTTTAATGTTATCCTATCACGACTCCAATACTAACTTATAAATTACACAAATGAATCAATACTTGAATTTTGCAACAAGTCAGCAAAATTGGATTTCAGGAAACTTTTTGTTCAGGTCATTCACAAACTAAGGTTTAAAATGACACGTTGCTTTTAAACTTAATTACGTAAATACATGAATCTCCTATAATCCAGAAACTTGAGCTGCATAATTGCTTTTTGTTTTGTTATCCTTAGTTACCCTCAGTCAGACTTGGAGAAGTTTAGGGGGGGGATTGTTCTGTTTTTCAGTCATGAACCAGCATGGAGCTCGAGAGAGGGAATTTAAGCGCATCTGTGTCCGACCTCAAACCCAGCGTGCGTTTTTGTTTTGCAAACCCATCTACGTTCTGCCTTGCACAGTCTCCTTTGAATGCCCGTCGGCAGGCAGGCTGACAGGACATTGGTGCATGATGACATCCACCCAGGGCTTCTGTTTATAATGATAAGATAACAGGGGCAGGGTGATGAGTTGAGAGGGCCATAGGGATACACTGTATCTGGGGGTCAAATCCTTGACAAATATACCTCTGAGGCTCAGGTCGGTGGGGAGGTCAAAGTGTAACGGAGTGTGCCAACGATGTAATCAACGAGTTGATTGCAGCCATGGTGACGAAGGTGATGCAACTATAACAGAAAAACAGAGAATTCACTGTTTTGGAAATTTATCTCGGTATCATACATTGAGCATAATTTAGCCTTTTGCTGTGGAAACAAAATTAAAATGTATGCAAACATGTTTAAATGACATGTTTGTGTGTGTTGGATCTACTGACACCAAGTGGTGAAATAGCAGATTGCAATAGCCCTGCAGATAAAGTTCGAAAAGGGGTGGGCACTTTCCAAAAAAGACTTGACAGGTGATTGGTTGAACCGCCTGTCGATGAAAAAAACCAAACATTTGCATTGATAATTGCTCCTTTTTTGTGCTGTTTTAAACCTGTTGAATCTAGCTGCCTAACAAGTTTACTATATGAGTACAGCAATGTGTCCTGAAATGTCAACCGCGAACCTATCACTTTCCTTAGAGGAGGATTTATGGGCTGTTGCAAATTAATTTGAAGGATCTCTTCATTGAAGATCTCAGTGCTTTTCTGTTGCTGCTTTATTGCAATAAGTGAAAATGGGGGGCTAAAAAGTCTCCTTCTCTTGGTCTCTGATGAATATGTGACACTCATGGAAGCTCCTCTGGTACGTCATCAACAGTCTGAGCCCCAGTGCTCCCCAGGGCTGTGTGCTGAGCCCCGACTTTTGTACACTCCTCGCCAGACACTGACACACAACGGTACCTGAGATCACATGACATCGTTATTGCACATCTTATTGAGAGCCCTTTGTCAACCAAACAATGTGATGCGTGACGAAAGATAGGCTCATATTATGAGGAGACCGTGCACCTCGATAAACATGTGCAATGAAGCTTCAGAAAAAGCATCCCAAAATTCAAACCAAACAGTGTAGCTGGTTAAAAAAACCTTAAGATCAGACACTCTGGATCCTTCGAATAAGCAGCGATTACCACTCATTTTTGCACAATTCTGAAGATCACCTGCAGAACTGCTCATATATCAAGAGAAAGAGTGGCCTTTCATCAACACTTCACAGTGATTTATATCAACCGTTGAACTTGTCCAATATGACTGCACTTGTTGCAACCCTTCACGAGCTGGCCTTTAAATTCCACAGACTTATCATAACTGTTGACCTATCAGGTCCGTGTATCAAGCTATGCACAATGTAGGACAGTTCATACAGTACGTCTGTTTTGAAGAATGAGCGCGTCACGTGACCCGCAACCTTCTCCTTCAATCAGACGTTGTACGATTCTTCCAAGGTGCCCCCGCTCTTTCGCGAGAACATTAAATCGAGCTCCTCTGAAGGCGACCCATTTAGCTCTGAAAATGATGTAACCAGGATTGTTCATCCTATTATGTTTAAGCTTAACGCACATGATATGCTAGCCCACGAGAACAAGTCGACCAGTAACTCATGTGTCCGGGTTTTTTTCTTTCACAATCACTTTTTGCTTGGAATGACATTCCCATACTGCAGATTGCGTGTGGCCAAATGCAGATGAGCAACTGCTGTTTGTTGAAACGACTCTTTGGGCATGCTCGGTTACAAAATACCATTACCTCAGGAGAACCCCATACATTGGACTCATGTTAGGTCTTTTGCAAACTGCCCCGGGGAACAACAGTACTGTTTTATGACTGACTCGAACTGAGATGTACTGTGCTATGAGTATCCACTGTTTAGCCCGGGCTTGTTTTTTTTTGTGCCGCGAAGTAAGGTGAGATTTTGTCTCCAAACAGGAGACATCTCTCCAAGTAAAGGATGAATAAAAATATCAATATATATTTTTTTTTGTCACAGAACAGCTAAATCAGGTATCAGGACTCTCTTCAAGACGGGATGTGACCGTGCTTTTCTAAAACAGGTGTCTGTACTAAATATTTGCATTTTTTTTGCCTGCTTCTGGACTGACTTCCCCTTACTTGTGCACTTTTAATCATGGTCATTTCTTACTTTACTCCGCGGCAGATTCATTTGCGTGATTCAAGTATTTTGTGTTTTGATGCTACATGCATCATCCACGATGAAAATTCTCAGACCTGGTGCAAGCAGTTTACATATTTGTTGTCAATATGATTAAGGGTGGACCGCGTGTCACGTGTTTTATTTTGAAAAGCTTTTTTTTTTTTTTTGCGTCTCCGTGAAAATCGACAGGAACCCCTGTTGAAAAAATGTTGAAAAAAATAAAATTCCAAGAATAAAAGCATGCCCTGATGCCAGCTGAACCAGGCGGATTCAGATTTTCACCATATGAGGGGGTCACACCCAAAAGAGGAAAGAGCTACAGGCAAACAGCAGATGCTGGAGCACAGTCATAGGGCCATATCTCCATGTCATATGATATACAGTACTTTATCCCAAATCATGACCTTTTGCTTAACTTCATCTCGGCAGGAAGTTGTGTTGCCTCAACTTGAATAGAATCTTTCATTTTGTCAGTGCAGGAGCAGATATCGGCAGGTAGCATAACAGATTAACGGATGCTGCTGTAACTGCCGTCTCAATATAGCAACTCAATATAGGTGCGAAACACAGTTTTCATTTTGGTAGAGGCTGCTGCTTTTGGCCAGGGTCTGCAAATGTCAACACGAATCGAAAGTTTATAGTAGCCGCTTCAACACTGGGTTTCAGGAATAGTTCGGTATTTTGATAATTGCACTCGTCTGCTCTCGAGCTGAAGTTTAGAAGAGACGACCATTCAGGGAGCTTCTTTCAAAATTAAAGTTACAAATAGAAACTTGGACAGAGACGGGCAATTTGCTCCCCATTTCCAGTCTTTATGCTAAGCTGAGCTAATGTAACTTGGCCTCAGATTCATGCGAAGGCATGAAAGCGGTATTGTACTTCATTTATAAAGAGAATGTGATGTTTCCAAATATATGGTATATTTGAACAACACTGTCCTGTCAGTTTTTTTTTTTTTATAAATATACTTTTTTTTCCAAACAGGGCGAGACATGGCTGGGCTGAGACAGCAAAAATTTTAAATACCACGCCATTCTTGTTAGACTGAGAGCGAGATCTCATTTCAGCAATTTTTATCTGGACTTCTTGTTGGTGTGTGGTGGCAATTTTCTGACAAAGTGAGATGCTTTTTCAAAAATAATTGATACATATATAGGGAGAGACTGAGAGAGAATGAGAATGAGAAAGAGAGAGAGTGCAAACTGCCGCCCTTCCCCATCATCTCTATCAATAGGAATGACCTACTTTCTGGCCAACATCAATAATCTATAGGCTATTGTTTGTCAGCAGAAAAAAAAAATCATTAATGTTTGATGATATTAACACTGGCTCCATGTCAAGAATTTTAATGCTCAATCAAGGCCGAACACAATGTGCCACGAAACAGTGCCTCATTGAAAAACTGCCAAGAGAAAGCTTGAATGACATATATAGTTATTAAACCTGAGGGTGGAAATCTTTCGCCGTCGTTGCCGATGCGGTTTTTGGAACATCCCTTCCGAGGCTGTGAGACCCTCGCTGCTGCACGGTGTCGGTGGGATGCGGTGTCAAACGCTCTGCCAGAAGGGAGAGGGTGGTACCGGGGTGCTTAGTGCATTACTTCACTCAAGTTCTGTGGTAAATATTTTCATTCTTATGGTTAGGGTGGGATTCGGAGAAGGGGGCACCTCACATTCTAGGTCACCGCTGTTATGTGAGCACGTAGGCTGCTTTGACTGTACGGAGATTTTACATCTCTACTATGAAGTTAACTAAGCTCCTCTTCTGTGGCCTCTTCTGTGTGTGTGCGTGCGTGTGTGTGTGTGTGTGTGTGTGTGTGTGTGTGTGTGTGTGTGTGTGTGTGTACGTGCGTGCGTGCCTGTGTGTTTGTGCTTTCATAAATGAATGTGAATCTTTCTGTGCGTGCATGCTTGACCCTGTTTCTTTGCATGTGCCTCCACCTCGGAGTCGGTGTGGCTTCAAACCCAATCACCGAACTCACTGACCTGTCAGTCAATTTGGACATCAGCGAGTTTGAGTCATCAGGTTTGCCTGCACTGTGTGCAGCGAAGGTCATCTACCCCCCTATCTTGGTTCATCACTTATCATTCTGCCTCTTGATGTCCAAACTACATGCTTCTTGCTGATTTAAGAAGCTTGGAAAAAAAAAAAAACGAGTTGCCCGGTAATTAAAACGATACACGAGGAACAAACAATGAGGCTCCAGAATCGGGATTTCACTCAGAGGCATCTGGTCAATAAAGACAAACGTATATCTATTGCAACTTTTCTCCAATAACAGGGCAACATTTCTGTAAACAAAGATGACAACATACCTCCTTATCTATACAGAGATCTTAAAAAAAAAAATCCATTTTCTATAGTACAAAGAAACCGGTTGAAAGATCACTTTCGTTTCGGCCGATGAGCGGATAATTCATTAATTGTCGAATTGCACAAACGCTCACTTTGATCGTCCAAAAAGGAAAAGGCAAAAAAAAAAAAAACAACATGTCCTCCATTACACATTTATTGCGATAAACCCTGTCAGTCACTTATTCTACACAAGGTCACAGTGGATGATATTGCGTAGTTCTATTTGCCTCCAGAGAACATCACGACAAAACATGTTTTCTCTATGACTTGCACCCTGCTCCGTGGCAGCTGTCCGTGACATTGCCACTGTTACTTCATGTTCAGCTCAGATGAAGGATACGGTGAGGTTGAAGTTCTGGTACGAGGCCTGGCTTATTTGGCTTTTTTCTTGTTTTGGGGGGGTTGTTTTGGTAGTACGGGGTTGTGTCAGTAATCTTAATATTTATCGGGATCAGTTAATGGGGTGATAAGCATTATCTCAATGAAAATTATATATTTTTTCTCCTGCAAACTTGCATGTTTCAATGTTTCAACAACAAGCCACTTTAACTTCCTTCAAATCACCAAAAAGAAAATTGGAAAAATGAATAAAAATTGACCAAAATTTCAATAGCTTGGGGAAACAAGACAAAAGGAAACTCAAACAGGATCTGATTTATTCAAATGTATTTTAGATTTGGAACAGGTTGAAAGGGTTTGAAGTAAATGAAAATGTCTCCAGCTTAAAAAAAAAAAGAAAAAAAGCTGAGAGTTTCACCTGGCCTGCTGTTTTGTTCCAGAGCAGAAAATCAGAACGTTTTTGAATTCAGGTGTCGTCAAAATCAATTGGTAACTGGCAGTCAATGTATACAATAATAACTTACAAATGATCGGGAAATAAATGTCTCCTTAGTAAGGTTTTACATGTTAAAATGTATTAATTACCATGTATGTATAGCATCAAGTTGTTGTTTTTTGTCTTTTTTTAATAACATTTCTAATTCTGATCAAAAATACTGACATGATTTCAAAAAAAAAGGTTACAAATCACAGATGTGAAAAAAAACAATGCCGAGAAAATCAAGACAGTAAGATAAGGGTTGTTCTGTTTTTGAAAATAATAAGAGCACATGATAAGATAAGATAAGAAAAGATAAACTTCACTCATTATTCAGATTGACGCGTGTGTGCTGGATCTTCGGGGGGGTCTGCAAGGTTTGGTTTTTTTTATTTTTTTGTTTTTTGTTTTCCCCTTTGCATTTGAAGTTGTGGCTTAGCAAAAAAGAAAAAAAAAAAGCAAAGCAGGCTCAGCCAAGCCTGGCAGGGCGCTTATCTTTGGCAGAGAGTGTTTCCACACATTTCACACAGTTGTTTGTTGGAGTAAGTGTTTTCGGAACACGCTGTATTCTTGTTATCGCCGGCGGGCGGCACACAGCTTGGATGTGACAATGATCTCATCATCTTTCCTCCCCCCGACGGGATGAAAGTATCGCTGATAAAGAGCATTTCGACCATTTTAGACAAGGCCGCGACCTGGCTACTGCCGTTGATCATCGAAATTAAGGTGTGATTGGATTTGAAACGAACAGAGACTGGCCTTGAATAAAAGGCCGCAACTACATCCTGTGTTCTGAATAGACAAAGCCCCGCTGTTTGTCAAGTGGAGTCGATGTGGCTCGGAGACTGCAGTCTCTCTGATGGCCTGCAGGGGGTTTTGACAGACATCTGATTTACAGAAAGCGCTGAGAACGTGAGCCCGCTTTGCACCGAAGTCATTACCTCAGTAAAACAAGCCTTCTGTGTTATGTTCATATTATCAATTGGGATTAGACGTGATTAGAATAACAGTTAAAAATTTCTCTGGACATTTCTAGAACAGTCTTTGCTAGTAGTTTTGGGCTAGGAAGTGGAATCGTATATATATATATTTTTTTTTTGCAATTTCGTGACTAAACATAAATATTACCGACGGTAATCCAACAACTCAAACGCATCGCACATCTGCTGCAGAATCACATTTCCAACCACACCCTTCTCAAGGGTCTCCACCTATTTCACTCGTTTCCATGGCAGCTGATGGTGTCAATGGGGGGGCTTGTGTGTTCATGACAGCAGGTGTGGAATCTTCGCAACTCCCGTTCTTTTGTTTAAAGAAACTTTATATTCTAAGACTTAAAATTTGTGACTTGAGTGACACCTGTCACTCATGTCACAGATTGTAACTGTCACATTTTTGCATGTTTTTGATTTTTTTTTTTTTTTTTTTTTTGTTTTCCCTCTCAGGATCAAACAA
>CAAKHD010008449.1:100776-119082 GCA_901007705.1 Fistularia tabacaria
GTCGTAGTAAACCGCGTGTGATATGAGGGTGGAAAAAACACAAATATATGTAGTAGCGGTGGATGGGGGTGTGATATAGAGAGAGAGACACATGGATACGCGGTTGGGTGTTTATTTGGGTAACACACACACACACACACACACACACACACACACACACACACACACACGCACGCACGCACACACACGCACACACACCCCTTCCCAAAAATATGATCACAAACTTCCCACAAACCCCATAAGTATCTGTCTGTGCGAGCGAGAACTGATTGTCAGTCAGCCGTTCAGTCACAATCGTCTGTTTTTGCGCGTCGTGTGATTTTTTTTTTTTTAATCCAGCTCTGTTGACCAGATCAACGGACAGAGTCCAAACAAGTGAAACCACAATGGCTTTTACAGAAATAGGGAAGTATGTCAGTCCCTTCAGGACGCAGATCGTGCAGATCGAATTACATATAAGGATGACAGGAACTGAAATAGCACGTGTGGGTTTCCAACGGTGTTGATTTCTCATGAATTGTAAACGCCGCCACTGGTATTTATTCGTGCACAAACCAGGGCATCCCGAGGTCAGACACCATGGCAACCTATAGAGACCATCCCGACCACTGCCGCCATGTCTCAGTTGAGCCAGTAATACATTTCAGTGGAGACAGTGGATTTTGACCGAATGACTGTCTCTCCTCAGCCAAAGTCTACATTGACAAGAAGCTGAAGAGGAATGCTGTCAGGGCTCCTGATGACTTAATCGGTGACATCTTGCACCACAGTTGCCTCTCCAAGAAGGAGCTGTATGCTGCCATCACTGAATTGCAGATCGGAGGAGTGGAAACGGTGAGGATTTTTTTGCTGGAGGCGGGATAAGAGACCAGAGACACAAGTGAGATTTCGAGAAAAAAATCCACAAAATTCAGGCTCGTAATTTTAGTACATACAAGTTTCAATTTGAAAAAAATAATAAGGTATCGCAGTTGATATGAGAGATACATCGATTGAGTCCACGTCCCCTGTGGAAGAACGCTGTGCACCTTTCGCCTAATTCCCTTCCGGCAAGAGAAAAAAGTTCAACCTCTATGACAAACAGGTGCTGCAGTTACGGTGCTTTAAAAGCAGAAAATGAATGTTATGTGAATGTAACTGTGGAGCCTTTGAGGAACCCCAAACATTTCTCAACTCCTTTCAGGACCCCACTGAGGAATGCACTCAAAGTGGCTGCCCCACTAATTGACATCTCCCTCTGCCCTTTTCCTTCTTTTTCTTCCCCTCTCTTCCTCTCAATCTCCCTTTCCCTCACTGTGTTTACGTTTCTCAGACTGCCAACAGTATGCTGTGGGCTATTTTCAACCTGTCACGTAACCCCGGGGCCCAGAGGAAGCTGCTGAAGGAGATTAGAGAAGTGGTGCCTCCAGACCAGGACCCATGTGGAGAGCACATCAAGAGCATGCCCTACCTCAAAGCCTGCCTCAAAGAGTCTATGAGGTACAGTACGACAACCGCCGCTCTGTCCGCACAAACAACCCAGTCTCACTCGGTTCCTGGCCGCTACCGTGGCAAATAATTAGCAGGTTGTAAAAGAGAGCGCAAGTGGCACAGTACTGGTCAAACTCTACAACTCATAAGCAACCCGGAGATGGCTGGGCCGTATGTGACGTCATGCCATCCGCCCAATATTTCATTTGACCAATCAGACACACCGGATGCATCCTGGGTTATTCGGCGACAGGCAATTCATATGTAATGGTGATTGTTTATTTTGGAGTTAACAAATAACAAAATAAGTTTAAGCTCTTGCTACTGACATGCTCAAATTACAGCTTGGGGGCTTCATGCAAGGGATCCTCATCCAGGCCGACACATATTTTGAATTTTTTGAACACGCAGCTCGGGGAGCCTCCCAGAGACATTAAAAACACAAGAATGCAAAGAACTATACGGACATGAGGTGAAACGTCAATACCAAATCATGTCAGATTGGAGTTGAAAAGCAGTTGACTGAAGACAAGAGAAAGTGTAGCTTAAACCGTTGGCCAACGGTCGGTTTGCGTGTTTCTGGACGCCACAAAATGACCTGCCACAGTTTGCGATGCTTTCATCGACTACTTTTCAGGTCAAGGGACGAAACGAAAGCTATGTTTCCTTTTGATGTGCCAGAATTCTGCTTCAATGGCGGTCCAATCATATTTGTCTCTATTAGTCATTTAGGCTCAGGTTGCATGAACAAGCCCATGAGCGTGCTCCTTCTCTGGCTCGTAAACAGCCTATCGAACCCCTTGATGATGGAGTGGCATGTGTGTGACAGGTGTGTGTTGTTTTGGCTGCGCCATCAACACCGGACCCATCAGTAGACACAATGGCGAGCGAAAACATCAATGCACGGACATAAATAACCATGCCTTCACCAATATGCAACACATGACAGACATCTGACACCATAATTCTCATTTGAAAGTAAAATGATTGATTTTCTTTAGTGCTGCTTTATTCGTTTTGTTTTCATAATTAATAAAACCAGGTTAGAAGAAAAAAAAAAGAGCCGTCACCACTTTTAATAGAAATCAAAAATTTACTGTCGCATTTTTCAGGTACATTCGCCAGAAGTACCACGGAGCTTAAGAGCCCCAAAGACCCACTCGCTGAAAAACAAGCCTCATGAGAATGGGTGGCATGACAAGCAATAACAAGTGCTCGCAGCTTAGAATCTGTGGTCACGTTCAAATGATTTTCTCCCGTCTTCTCGTGAAGTCACAAGTTGTCTATGATGTTATTTAAGGCTAATACCCTTACCACTTCACCCAGGGAATGTATCTGACCTCTGACTGGAGCTTATATCTCACCTCATCTTGCACCGTGAAAAACATAGGAGTGTGTTTAGCTGCCGTTAAACAGCTTAGACATGCGTGTCATGCTACATTACAATTTCGCAGGGGCCATATTCCCATGCTCTGTTTTCAAATTCTTACAGGTTATCGCCATCAGTTCCATTCACAAGCAGGACCCTGGACAAAGACACTGTGTTGGGAGATTATGCCATTCCCAAAGGGGTAAGTGGCTTAGTTCTCGTTACCATACACCTGACATGAGCAGATTACATTCTTGCATTAATTTACATTAGACTGATGTATGAATGAGGCATGTTAGAAAAACAGCTCATACACTGTACAAAGTCTAAATGTAGAAATGTGTGTGAGGTAAATGTGAACACCGCAGAGGGATTACATTTATTGCATCAAGGTCTTTATCGGCCCTTCATAATCCCCTGTACTGTCTGACGTAATTACTTTTCTTTTAGCAAGCGATCTGAAGTTCTGTAACATGATTTTTCCGAAATGATGAAAACTAACCTGTCTATGTCCGTTCTTGTACAGACAGTTTTGATGATAAACAGCCACGCGCTCGGCTCCAACGAGGAATACTTTGACGACGGGAAGCAGTTCAAGCCCGAACGCTGGCTGCGGGAGAACAGCACCATCAACCCCTTCGCTCACGTCCCATTTGGCATCGGGAAGAGGATGTGCATCGGCCGGCGGCTGGCCGAGCTGCAGCTGCAGCTTGCAATGTGCTGGGTAAGACCAACAACTTGGGACTGGATTTAACTGAACGGACATAGATTCATGCTGTAAATATAATGTTATCTTATTTTATTGCTGATAACTAATGTATTCAAATAGTGTATACAGTGAATGGAGGGGTGCTGCTTCGGTATTCTCTCACATGACTCCGGAAGAGTTTCTCCAGCTGACTGTTCCTCTTCTCTTCCTGACAGCTGGTCAGGGACTATGAGATCGTGGCGACAGATAACGAACCACTGGACGTGATCCATTCCGGACTCCTTGTTCCAAACAGAGAGCTGCCTGTCGCCTTCATCAGGAGATGAGGTAGGATCTTCAGCCTCTCTGTCTTACGAATACACATTCATTCAGCATTACTGTGTTTAAATGAACTAATCATTCGTTCTCTTTCTCACTTCTCAGGTTCCATGCCCAGCCGTCCCTGTGTTGCTGCTCTGTAAATAGAAACAAAAGACACAGAAATTATAACACATGTAACAACGCCATAAATACCTCAAACCTATTTAAAACTATTTCTTTTGTCTCTTAATAACTGACCAAAACACCAGTTGTTATGTACAAACTGAATGTTGTACCGAGGCAGCTGTCTGCAAATCTTAATGTTATGTCCTCACACGTGTATGTAGATGTGATAGTATTACTTTCTAAGTTTATATATATGAACATATATATATATATATATATATATATATATATATACATATATATACGTGTTTGTGTAATGATGCAGCTGTGTATGTAATGCATTGTGTATATAAAGTGCAATTATACTAATGTCATATTGTACATTGTTTTATGTAGAGACATTTTATTCCCTGATATATACATGAATAAACATAATTAAGCCACATGGTCTGTCTAACCTGGTGCTTTCTTGAGGTCACTGACATTTTCAAAGTTTTAAGTACTCATCTTTTTCTACAGTTTATATTTTTTAATCACGAACAAAATCTTCCCAAAGATAGAGATATACCAAAATATTGATTATGTTACAAATCGCTTTTATTTCCACTTTTTTTGTCATAACTTCAAATCCAAAAAGCAATACAGATACATTTTTTTTTACATTTTGAAATAATGACATGAAAACACTGGTGTACGAAGCACTCTGATCCGTTTCCAAGAGTCTGATCCTTGAATATCTCCACTGGAGACATCCAGTAGGCAACCTCACTAGAAGCCCAAATCACCTCAACAACACTCCTTCCTCACTTGTTCTTGTGGTTGCACAACCATTAAAGCTTGCAGGCTCAGGACACCGATGGCCTAACCAGATCAGAAAAAACCCCTTCTCCTACCTGAAGACGTCACTGGCAAATATCGGATTTGAACAGGGCCCAAAAGGATTCCACACCCTTTGCCTTTAATTAAAGTCCATTCAACAACAATCTGTGTAAAATAAGTGTGGTAGCTTGAAAAAAAAAAATGAATGAGCGCTATTTTAGAATTGGTAAGGGTTGATCTATATATTTAACTGTGCTACCCTAATCCTTCAGTTTCAGTCACGTTATACAATATAATTTCCCACTGTTGCTGCACGCATGGTAATGGGGCTGCTTATGTTAAGAAGGTGAGTTATGAGGATATGAGCTTAGGCATCATGTTATTATAGACACCACTATACCGTGAAAGGTTGAAAAAAATAGAAACGCAGTCAATGATATGAAGGAAGAAGTCTCATGTAAATAAGGCAGGGGTCCCTAAAGTAGGATGATGGGACCCTCGTAAATGGGCATGGGGAACAATGAGTACAGTTTATAAAACAAAATATAATATATATATATATATATATATATATATATATAAAACAAACATCGATAAGGATACCAAGAGGACAGTGGAAATTACCATTAAACTGAGAATAGACTACCCAAAAATGTGCAAGAAATGACCACTGACCTCAGATGAAATGATTTAATAATTACATGATAATTTCTCGTACCCTGCCCCAAAACCTAGAAATTCACTAGCCGAACATAAGGAGGATATCTCCTTCGAATTAATAAATGGTAATAATGTTACCACGATTGGAAACCATTCAAATTTAACTCGGAAATTAAGGACGGACAGGAATCTGGCAGTCAATGCTAAAGCTAGGGATAATGTTGAGGGACAACCTTGTTTATGTAAAATTGAAGAATTTGTATTTATTTTTCACACCAAAAAAGTTTCATCTCCTTATTTTTCTACCATTATCTATGAACACACAAATACTACACCGTAAACTGTTTAATACAACAACAGAAGTTTCTGGTGATTGAAATCTCCATTATAAACTAATATAGGATGCAGACCAGACCATTATGTGGCTTGGTGAAAAAAACAATTCCCTGTAAAAAGTTACTTTAGGGGAAGTATCAAGTATTTATCACAAAAGGAACCAGATAATTATTCATAATAAGAAGAATGTGGCAATGTGTTATCTCAAACAACCAACCTTCCTTTCTATTTTCCCCCAATATTTTTGATTTTATTTATCCATTGATTTATTTTCAAGTGGTGAGAGTATTTTAGGGAGGTAAAATTAGAAAGTAGAAGAAAAAACTCCTGAATGAAAAAAAATGAAACGGGTGAAAAACAAATCAGTCAGTGGAAATTTAAAGTGGTCCAATATAAAACGTAGGAGGGAATTAACAGTCATTATAAAAAAGGGGGAATAATTGGCCCCAAATCAGCAACAGCGGGAGTGACGGGTGGTACTTGTGCAACACTGTCCTCGTGTGGTCAAATTAGTATTTCACTTAATTCATCTATATCTCAATTTCAAGTTCCTCAATGTCACAATTACATTTCGTTACTTAAATGTAATCCATATTTTATTCAATTGAATATACCTATTGATTTGATATAGTAATAAGCAAGCAAATATGTCAACAGCAAGATTTGAGCAATATTATTAATGAGAGATAATGAACAGCCATCTACAACTGTGAGAAAATGTTTGCATAACTGTATTAAATAGTGAAAGCTGATTGCGGTTAATGTTATTTATCATGATCTCGTATTATTGCTGTTTGACAGGGGAGGTCAAAATGAAAATATTGCTCAAAATGCCCTACCCTTTGATAAAAAGGCACATTTTCCTTTTTTTAGTGACTGGAGGCAATAGTTAAAAAATGCAGACGATAAGTATAAAAGCACAGGAAACACAATGAAACATGAAAGCGGTGGAAAATATTCAGCTGTGAATGTGAGCTTTGTTATACGTAGACAAGATAAGAGACAGAAACCAACAACATCAACAAACTGGCAAATCCCAGGACGATACATTGTGACACAATTGGACAATAGATAAATAAGCCTGGTATCGAAGACTGGATTGTATGTGTGGTATACCACAATTAGCAAAACTTTTTTATATGCTTATATATCTACCATTTGTTTTCGCGGTAAAGTTGGAAAATTATTCCAATTATCTGCCCTCGTGATAGGAGGAAGAGGATGTTTTCTATAGATTTTGGGGACCACCAAAGGGACTGAGTCGAGACCCAAGTCAGGAAGTGATGTACTTTTCTGACTTGCTTTTTAAAATTAAAAAAAATAAAGAAAAATAAAAAATCAAGGATATTGCTCTGAATGTTTTTTTTACATTTTTTAATTCATTTTAAAATATTTATTTTTTTATTCTGTAATTTCAGAGTCTCAACCTCATCCTGTCCTTGTAAGGCAGCTTGGATCATGAGCACTTAACTATAATTTAACTTGTAATGGCACATTTTCAGGGCTTGGAGCCAAAGGGTATTAAAAACCAAATGATGTGAAGATCACTCGGTACACCTTTAAGTTACCCCTGTCAGATTTATTTCAGTGACAATTATAAATCATCAGATTTGTCCTTGTGTCCTGTGAATTGCTTTCTCAAACACCGAGTACCCACGGTCCTTTGGCTCCAAGTCCTTCATTCATTCCCCGATGTATATCATTGGCCTGTAAACCTCGTGTTAAATACCCGAGGTTTCTGTGCCAATCAGGTATTGGAAGCAATAATCCAGTGTTTCAATATCCATCCATTGCATAATTTAATTGTCTTGAACAGGTTTAAATGGGTTCCAAAATGCTAATTTAATAACGTGACTGTTGTAACTTTCATTCTTTCTGAAGCGCTGAGTGAAATGGTTCACACCCAACCCAAATAAAAATTATGTTGTTACTCTTGTCTTCAGGGCTCTTTATTCATCTTGATGGTTTGGTCAGTGAAATGCCTGCTTTCTCTCAAATGCAATGAAACTGAATGGTCTTCTTCTGGCCGTCGGCCCAAAATTAGATTCTGAAAAACTCAACAGTAATGGCTCTCTCCAGAATTTACAGCCCGGTCACCCAATATACTCAACAGACTCTAATTTTTGCAGCTTTCGGAGGAACTGTTTCCTCGGAACATCTGAATAAAACCGCTCATACCAGAGTCTGTGGATTATCACCAGAAACCTGGTCGTGTGTTTGGAAAAACTCTGCCGCTGTAGATATTTCAAATGTTCAGCTACACAACAGTCACTCTATTCAGCCACACTGTAGTTGAGAGAAAGCAGACATCTCTTTGGTTGATATCTCCAAAAATCTGCCACTCACTCTAAAATGATCTAAATGGATAAATTGCGCTGCAGGCTTGAGGGAAAATATGTTTTTTGTTCTTTTATTCATGGCCGAGAGTCTGTGAAGCAGCTTTGTTGTCCTCACCCACTCTGCAGGAACCAAGGCGCCTGTCCCGTTGGCTTGCAGGTCTTCGTAGGGGCTTCTGAAACCACATTGCCTCCACTGGCTTCACCATATCACGCCCACCATGGGGAGGACTGTAAATGGGACCAAAGTGCTGGAGATCCGTCTGGAGCCTAAGAGCAAGATGAGAGCAGTGTGAGCCGAAGAAGTCACACTCAAAGCCCAAATGCAAACACTCTGAGCATGTTACATCGATCAGTACAAGGCTGTGTTCTGAGCTGCCACCTTATCGTGAACTTCAAGCTGTTTGCTACGATCCCTATAGTTAGACTAGTAAATAGATGCACAAATCTGTGTGTGCAGTGGGGAGACGTTTGTGAGACTGAGAGACAAATTTCTTCCGTGTGTATCAATCACCGATAAAATCAAATTACAGGATGTGCAGGACAATTATTCTCTTTAGCCTGATTGGATCTCAGTGCAGTCCAGTCATGGAAACATTAAGAAAGAATAACACTGTTCAAAGAAGGAGCATCTCATAACAGTCCTCCTGCTACATGGACACTGGACATTTTCAAAGTCCTGTTACAGGAAGTCAGCTGCTTCGTAAAATCAATATTGTCGTAACGGTGAATTGGAGCTCAGGACAAACTCGAGTCAAGGGGTTGATTCTCTGTCTTCAGCCTAAATCCTGCCACTCAGGACACTTTTCTTTTCACTTATGCGCAGGAAAAAATGTTGAAAACATTTGGGGGGTTAGGACACAAGGACACAAATAACTGAATGGGATTTGTAGTCCCAAATATGTGCAACATTTTGGATCGGCACATTGGAAGAGGCTGATGTGGTTTTCTCCTCTGCTGGAGAAGATGGGCCCCTGCAGACACAGCTCACAATGTTGTGCAAAAATCCATTGCTACGTCTATCCTTTTATAGAAGCTTCAATAAATAATGTTGAATGATTTCAACTGACACTGTTTCTGAAATGCCAAAGGTCATTGGATGATTGTGAAATTCCTATAGAACAGGAGGCAGTTGTACTATTCATCACGGGCATGTGAGGCCAGAGCACAAAACGCATCTTGAATTATCAACACAATACACCTGTGACATAGTTATTTCCTATTGCCGACTGAATACTTATTGTGCCTTGTCATGATATCAAAACCAACTGCCACATATCCATGATCTATTCTTGTTGGTGCACCACAATACAAATGATAGCCTTGAAACTATATATATACACACACACACACACACACACACACACACACACACACACACACACACACACACACACACACACACACACACGTGTAAATAGAGCAAGGACTGAGGGACATTGAATATGGACCACAGGACTGTTAAAACTGTTTCAAGGAGGTTATATGCTGTGTAATTGAATTATGTCTCTTTAACTTTACAATTGCAGTACTCCAGTTACATTGGATTTGGCTGTTATCCAGTGTTAGATGTGTTAGAAATATAAAATCTTGTCATTCCTAAAGAGCAGAACCCAGACCTTGCTTGATTACCCAATGTCTCTATTGTACTCAGATATTTATTTGGAAATCCCACTCTTCAATGAACTAAACCTTCCTTCCCACCATCAGCTATATTGGGCAGCATGTCTCGTCACTGTCACGAAAAAAATCGCTCGTCCTCGTTAACATTGAGGGGTATTTAACCAAGAGACCTGAGGGGCCATTTTGTAATTTGATTGACCTAAGTTTAAAATATCAATGAATAAATTAATGGTAATAATAATTGATGGCACGGTGGCACGGTAGTAAGCACTTCCGCTTACAGTAAGGGGGTTTCTGGTTCGATTATGACAGCAGACCTTTCTGTGTGTGGTTTGCATATTCTACCCAGTTTTCGTAGGTTTCTTCGATTTCCTCCCACCGCCCAAAAACATGCTGGAGGTGAACACTGGAGAACCTAAATTGCGAAGATGTGTGGATGATGGTGTGAATTTTTTGTATGTCTCTATATGTGATTAACTGGAGACCAGCCCGGGGTGAACCCCACCCGTCCCCCAATCACAGATCGGATAGGCCCGAGCACCTGTGTGACCCTAAGTGCAGGATAAGTGCGAGAGATGACAATGATAATATAATGACAATGATCTATTCACCTTATGGAATGGAAATAATACATAACTCGTTGAAAGGACATCTTAACAGAGGTGGTTCACGAAACATGAAGCATAAATGGATGCACAGTAGGGGTATCACAACTTTCCGAACGTACATCTATCTATTGGTCTCTTTGTTTATAACCTTTCCTTGTTTTTTTTTTTTTTCCTGCTACTGTTTTCATTTTAAGCACAAAGTTACCCTCGTGGCGGATTGTTGTTTTTCTCCTCGGGGTTGATCCCTGGTGATGGCTCAAAGTCCATCGTTAGAGGGCGACATTCTCAAACCAATCGTCTCTGTCCGACACACGTCAGAGATTTGTGACCTCACTTCCGCCAAGCGGATGTATCTTTTTCTTTCTTCATTAGGAAACCGAATTAGCATTTTCCACTTTGTATTCATTGTCTTGCAATGCCCCTTTGATACCCCTAATTTTATTTTTCCATGTTCCAAAAACAACACGGTTAAGTGTTCCCTCCACCGGTAAGATTCGAGTCCTCTGTCAGCGCTTCAGTTAGTCGATATTTAACATCAACGTTAGCTCTCTGTTGACTCTGCAACGTCTTCACTTTGCTACGTTGCAAATCTAAGGGTAAACTAGACGAAGTGCATGATTTTTATGACAGTGAAATCGTGTTAACCCCCTTTGTTTGGCAAATATTGTCACTTACTTTTCCGCTTATGTGATAAGGGGATCATATTAGCTACACAAGTAAAGTAAGTGTATTGTCTGGGATTTTTCTTTTTTTTCTTTTTGACAGGGTTACCATTCGCACAAGTCGCTCATCTTCCTACTACCTCTTGACCTGCCAGGCTATAGAAGGACGCTTGAAACAGCAGCGTCATGTCTGCAGACCTGGATATGTCTCCTCCAGAGGTCCCAGAGCCTACTTTCCTGGAGAGCGTCCTGCGCTATGGGCTCTTTCTGGGCGCCATCTTCCAGCTCATATGCATCCTGGCAATCATCTTCCCCACCTCCAAAGGTCACGAGCAGGTAGGAGGCAGCGAATAAAAGGGGAACAAGAGCGAAAAAGAGGAAATATGCAAAATGACAAGGGTTGATAAGTACACCATGTAAGTGGAAGTATGAGCTGGAATACAAATAAAGGCTTCAGGACTTAGAAGAGAACTCAGACTCGCAGTTTCAACCTTGTATAGTGCTTTCCAGAGGTGTACTGGACAACTGTCACATGACGGTTTCTATTTAAACCTGAAACATGGATCTGCAGAGACTTTGACGTTTGGGCGCCAGCAAATTCATATCCAGTCATATAGTGATTGTGTCCGTTGAGAGTTACTATCAAAAATGACCAGGAAATAAATCTGCGCATAAAAGAGAGTCATGAGTCACTGACAGATTAAATTAATTCATGCCTGCATCTAAATTAAACTGTATTCTTTGCTTTTACTGACCTGTGCTTGATACAAAATTTATATGTGAGGTTTTATTCTTCCTAAAATTAACTCCCAAAAGCACTGGATATGTTGTTTTTATTTCTTTAATGTCAGTGAGGGTCTAGTTGCCCACTTAATTGCACAGTTGCCATACTTGACTTGACAATTGATGAGAGATTTATTTATACCAAAAAGCAATTAAATCCACTGTCTTAATTATTCTATTTTAGACTTTGTCAGCAGATGCACTGATTAATCTCGACAGTATGTTGCCACCGCAGCAGCCCGCTGTCATTCTATGGCCAAACAATAGAAAAGATTTCGCTCACAGAAACAGTGCTGACAGAGGCAAAGAGATGAAACTCCCTCTAATTTCTTTTGCTGTGTATGTGAGTGTATACATATAAATGAGCTCTTGAACTAGGAATTCCAACACTAAGCCCCATTAGGTTATGTAAAATGAGATTGCTAAAACTTAGCTTAAAAATCTCCAACTCCCTGCGTGTTGAATATATTACAAATATGTGAAGGTCAGTCAGCAAAAAGCCTTTTCCAAAAATACACACTTCTGTAAGTGCTCGCATTGTCTTATTATCACACCACATTTCATCGACTCAGAGGATTCCTTGTGAAATGCAATGTGACTTCTGCTTCCCATGTTTGCTTGACAGGAGGAGACAGAATCTGCTAATGGCAAGACCACCGAACAGACGAAGAAACCCAAAGGAGCGGCAGCCCCGATAAGACAGAAACCTAAGAAAGAAAGCAAAAAGAAACGATAGATAGCTCTGCATGTGTTTGTTTATGCGTGTGTGTGTGTACCTGCACATGTGTGACTGCTGTTTGACCTTGAGAATGGGTGTGTTAAGTCATGAATATGTTGTCTTCTATTATTAGGCACTACAGTATACAAAACTACTTTTATAATATGATATCAGAACTGATGTGTGTTAAATTTATACTGCAAACATTCAGCCCAGTATTACAATTAATTTGCTCTCCTCCCTGCTTCTTGGACGATATTTGTACTGTATATTGTTTTTAAATTTTAGTTATTGGAAAAAAAAAAAACAATTCGACAAGTAAATTGTATTATGATAATCAGATACATTCTTTCAGGGTGAATAAAGAGTAAAAAACAAACTAATGCACTGTGTTGCCTCCACAAAGTTGTGAGTTTCTCACCAAAACAAGGAGTTGTTGCTGCAGTCGAGCTGTAATATGTGTTTTCTTTAACTTTAGCTGGTCCCAAGGAACATGTGGATGTTAGGTGAGTTTGACGGTTCTGAAGGGACATTCAGGGGATAATATTCCATGAAACATGTAACAATGAGTGAGAAAGAATATTTGGGGTTGGGGGTGGTGGTGGTAAGAAACGCTGTGAAATAACGGATCATCAGGTCACCGCTGGATCGTGACGCGCTCTCGCGTATGAACGGAAATCCGAGCCCGGGCCGAAGTCCCGCTGCTTGATGGAGAAGTGCGTGTCGCCTAGCAACCGAGCCTTCGGCCTAGCAAGGGAGCTAGCGGGGTTCTTGCTTAAACCGAAACGTTCGTAATTTGTAGACTGATTAAATTTGTTAATTAGATATGAATATAAATAAAGAAGAAATAAACGATTTAATTGTGACTAAGGTGGTATTTCTATGAGAAATTAGAAAGAAAATAAAAAGCTAAGGGGGAGGGGTGGTTTGGGGGGCTGCCAACGCCTCGGTGAACCCGAACTGCGTCAGGTTTACGCGACTCGACGTGAATCCTGGCCGCGGCCGCTGCGTAAAGAGCGTAATAGCCCGCTCCCGTGTTTAGCCAGCGCTGCACTATCTCCAATCTCTCCCCCCTCCTGTAATGAGGCAGGTCTTCACACCGCGCCCGTCGCCGCCTCCTCCTCGCGCTGAAGCAGGCTACTTCTCCGTAGCTAGTGGCCGTCTCTCTCCGCCCCCCATCCCACTCACCCACCCCCCGGATTGTTTGTCCAGCCCGCCGGCAGCAGCTGTGCCCTTTGCTCCTGGAGGCGCCGCCGTCATGACCTCCCCTCTCCGCCGCTCCGCCGCTGAATCTCGCTAAATGGGGGATTCGTGGCCAGCACGACGTTTCCACAGCAACTCGCCGCCCGCTGCCATTGCTCCTCGGATGAGGACAGCCGTGCGGATTTAACGCGGTACTCGTTTTTCTTTCTTTTTTTAGTTGTTGTTGGGGCGGAATCTCCAAGACGCGTCAAAGGTGAGTTCATTGTTGAGTTTGTGCCGTTCTTTTCCTCCTCTTTCCCCCCCGTGCTGGGTATCGACATTAGCGTCGGCCGAAACCCCTTGCGTTTGGCCTGGCATTGCGTATTTTTCCCCCCTCACACGGGTGTTTTACACAGCGTAAGAGGAGTGGGAACCCCCCCCCCCTCTCTCTTCGTCCTCGCCGAGTTGTATTTCATTGTTGCCCGGGCCATTCAGTCGGTGTTGCTCGGCCGGAGCCGCTCCGTCTGCCGGGGCTACATTGTTGACGCCGGGGACGTCACTTACACCTCCCGGTGCGCAGCGAGAGACGGCGCGGAGGAGGAGGTGAGGGGGTTAAAACCTCACATATATATTTTAAACACCCTCATTGCAGCCGCAGAGCCCGGAGAATCGAATCGAAATTCAAAATGGAGCTGTTTCAACGGCACCTGTTTTGATTCATCCGGCCGTATTGGTACCCGCGACGGTCTCGCCGGGCAATGTCAGCCTTTTGTCCCCCCGCTCCCATTCACAAATCCCCCCCACCCCTCCACCCTCCTCCGCTTACACGCCGAAAATGGATCACCGTTGCAAGCATTGCTTGTTTCCTTTTCCTCCCTTTATTCTTCTTCTTCTTCTTATTATTATTATTATTATTATTATATGCATTTATCATTCTAGCCTCGCCTCGGAAAGACGCTGTGATTTTGACAGCTGTTACTCCTCGTAGGCAGCTGCCACCCCACCCCTCGCTCCTTCTGAGGGGATATAAAGCTGCTTTGCTGACAACAAACTGGTGTTTTTAATCCCACGGAAATAGAATTTTAATTATGTGGCAAATCCATTTACAGCTAGTTTTTTTTTTTTTTTGGCTTTGGACGAGTTCCAGCTCATTTCCATAAGGCGGCGGATTGGGCCCCGCTGTGAATGGGAGACAGGAGACGTGGGAAAACTCGACATTAGGGTCTTTTTTAATTTTTTTAATTTTTTTACCTTTGGATATCCCCGAAAGTTCCTGTGGTGCCGGGGTTCGGGCCATGGTACAGGCAAAACACAGTGTTTGTGATGGCCAGAACCACTAAATGGATCGAACAATGCCCTGAAACAATGTAGGTAATTTTGGGGAAGAATAGGTAATAATCCCTTTTTGTGCAGAGTTTAGACCAATGTTGGATTTGACTTGTTTAAGTGTTTAAAACGATCTTAAAATGAAATATCTTCCACATTTTTTCGCAGGGTTATTGGTTTCAAATATGTTGACATGCTCCCTATCATTCAGGAGCGTCGGGGAGGGGGGGGGGAATAGGGAAGTCATTATTTGCAAAGTGTGTAGCACCTCTGGTGTGAAACATTACTCAGATCCTCTTTGACCTGCTTCTCAGAATTAATCAGGCTGCAGCCCGCGTTCCTCCTCGCTCGAGCCCAGGGCCACAGATGAACAGAAAACGGAAGTGCTCTTATCAGCTGAGTGCCAACATCCTACCCTTTTCTTGGGCCTTCCTCTCTGCTCGTTCTCATTTGGTGCTGATGGGACAGCAGGATCCAACTTTCTGAAAAAGCCTGTGCGGTCAACAAAATTGCAGGTAAATAGAGAGACAGAGGGAGAAATGACAGAGTTTAACTTGAGTTGTGCTGAAATGGGATTTCATTGCATTGTCTTCGCTTTGCAATCACTTTGTATTTTAAGGAGGCCCCGACTCTGGCTTTTATATGGATGTTTTACTTGTTATTGAACTTGCTTTTATCATCTAGAAGGACGTCAGTGTGACGCTATTGTGTACACCTCCCCCTTGTTTTCATCTCGAGGAAGTAGCGCTGCCCTCCCCGAGGCAACCTGTAATTTTGTCGTTCGGCTTGAACATTGTCTGGAGCTGCTACGGGATCTGCGGCACACTGGTGACTTTGACTATCCGCTTTCACTCCGAGGTCTGTCGCGGCCCAATGTCTGACCTGAAACGTATAGCTCACATAGAAATCTGGAGGACAAGACAATGGGAAAGGATCCTTTGTAGGACCTCTCCTACAAAAACGTTGTTGTGTAACACACTCTGCAGCAGAGCTGGGGGGGTTAATGTATTGATTAGATGGTTCAAGGAGAATTACCAACACTAATGGATTCATTACTTTTAAAGACATTCCAGCTTCTCACTTCTGAATATTTGCTGAAGAGTTTTTGACTATTTGAAATAGCATCCAGTTGATTTCTTAATTAATGATAAATAATTACATCCAGCTCCTTTTTAAAAATATTGACAGAAGCGCAAGGGCTGGGAAAATAGAATTATATTAATTTAGCTAATATAACTATCTGTTCAACCATTACTTGATAAAGAATTCACATTAATCATGGCTAACCCACAAATAGAGCTGCTTTGCCGAGTTAGCGTGCCACACCAGGAGACACCTGAACTGCCGAATGCTTAATTATTTTTTTTTTTTTGTGTGATTCTCAAAGACATCATGGCTCAACAAGTGAACACACTGGTTGTTTGGACTGACAGTGGCCAGCTGGGGAAGAAAAACAACAGCGGTTCTCCAACCCCCAACTGAGCAAATATAAAATAACATATCAGATAATCCAGTTGATGCGTATTATGTCTGTGCTGTGGGGTAATGAGAGGTGTGAGACAATCACCCGGATCTTAAGGTTTTACCGCACTGAAATCATCTGTCAGTCAAAGTGCAGTCTTTGGGTGTTCAAACCGCTATCTGTCAGTTACCGCTGAAACAGTTGATTCTCTTTCCATTTTATGTAACGTGATGAAATAATGAGCCCTTTTTCTCTATGAGGCAACAGTGTGTAAATCATTCAGCAGATAACTGGGCATCCCGAAGAAATAGAGCAAGATATCAATGACCTCAGGGTTTGACTTAGGGATTCACGGATGTATTTTACGCCATGTTTGCATGAGAGAACCGTAATAAAAAGACTCGCCGTTTGAATCCTTGTTCAGTTTAGTTCTTGCCAGGTGTTAAAACTTGCCTACTTTATTAACCTGCATTCCTTTCAGCCAACAGGGCTCACTTCCTTCATGCTCTTGTTTCTTTACTTAAGTGTTTCGGTGCCTCTCACACCCAGTATTCACGCTCGCGCACAGATTATGCTGTAGATTTTTCGAGGCTTGGTCAACACTGAAACTCTAAAAAGACACAGGTTAGTGATGAATACTGTAGATATTGAAGAGCTCTTAAACTCCAGTGTAGGTCACAGCTCAACCTGTGAATGAAGTCTGTAGTATGCGTCTAATGCTTCAAATCTATTTTCCCACAACAGAACCAAGCACTGCTTTTGTTCACGCATACAGCACGTGTGTGCTTTGTTAATCTTTTAGAATCAGCTCCTGCACCTTTCATACCAGATACCAAGCAAGCACTGCTGGGGGTTTCTATTCATGTTTTTGTCCAATTTTTTTTAATTTAAATGTCTCCTCCAATGTGAATAGACTGTCTAATTTTACATACTTTGTACATACTATGTCTATTGTATATACTATGTCCAACCCTATGGACATATCGTCCTTATTTATACGCTTGTGCCTCCTTTTTTTGTGATACATGCTTCCAGCTGCCAAATGTCAACAAAATTTCATTACGCCTGCATAATGACAATTAAAAAGTCTTAAGTCTCTGGAAAACAAAAAAATAGCCCCGTGTGGAAATGCAGGGAAAACAGAAACCTTGGATTTCATTCAAAGGAGTTTTGTAAATGTATTCAAGGTTTTTCAATTCCAAGGGAGATGCCATTTAGTTGACTTGAATTAGAATCAGCAAAGGGACTGATGATCTAGAATAAGTACTTCACGTAAGCTCCTCCATCAGAAGGAGGAATGATAGCAAACAAAAAATTACCCGTGGACTGAGGAAAAAATGGCTGGTTCTTGAATGATTTCACAAAAACATCAAGGAAATGTTTAGCATCCTCTACCACACTAGCCATGGCAGCTGATTTTAGAATTAGGGCCTTCAACTGCGTATCATGGAGACCCAACATTGGCACTCGCACCAAAACTGAAATGCACACAGTATGACAGTATCACAGCGTTGGATAGCAAAACGTAGACAACAGACTAAAATAGGTACACAATGGCTAATCATAAATAGGTAATAAAGTATGGAAACCAAGTTCCATTTCCACAACATACACTAAAGCATCAAAACAAAGGAGTAAACGTTTAGAAACCGAAATGTAAGGCGTAACAAGTATCTAAATGGCAATAATGTATTGCAAGGTGTGCAGCAGTGAGGGCGACCCCCCCCCCCCCCCCCCCCCCCTCCCCCCTCACCCCCCCCCCCCCCCCCTCCCCCTCCCCCCCCCCCCCCCCCCCCCCCCCCCCCCCCCCCCCCCCC
>CAAKHD010008449.1:119102-132555 GCA_901007705.1 Fistularia tabacaria
CAAAATTAAGGGCGTAAAAAAAAATAAAAAGGGAAAAATTTTTTGCAGGGTGGTGAGCACCGGGGGGCACCCCCCCCCCCCCCCCCACCCCATCATCATCCTCCTCATCACCCTTACTTCCTTCCTCCCATCGCTCAGGTGCCTGCTCCCGTTGCAGTTGCTGGCTGGCATTAGCAGCTGAGTGGTGCAGTCTGGTTCTCCCACATTCTTGTCTTGCTGTGGAGTGGAAAAGCTCACAAGGGACTGAAATCTCTTCATCTGCCATTCCTTGTAATTTTCCATCTTTGTGTTTCCTTTCTATCATTATAAAACTTTAGGGTGCTCAGTTTGGTATCAGCTGGTTCTTTTTTTTCTGGTCCGGTCAGTGGACTTTTATCTCCACTGCATCATCGTCACTCCTCCATTTTATATCACAATGATGGAAGGAGTCACATGTTAGCACTTTTCAATATTAGGGCACCATATTAGGAAAAGGCCTAAGGCTCAGCCTGTGGTGTTTACATATGCAAGCGCTCAAGCTTTCACGGGTGCTCGTGTGTGCGGCTCCTCTCCTCATTAGTGTGTTAGAACCAGATACTAAGTCAGTAAGTCAGTTATCAAAATTAACGAGACTTAAAACCAGATGATCAGTAGCTCATACCCTGCTGACTTGTCTGTGAGAAAGATGTTAGTAGTGTGTAATTCCCCCCTGCTATTCTCCAATGGATGGTTTGATAAGCATGTCGAGTGTGGAGCAGTGTATTAAAGACTGAATGTATGCATAGAGCAGTACTTGTGGAGCAAATAAGCCCAACAGGATCTAAACTGGGCCATTACTCTATGTGCTTTTTCATCAGAATTAAACCAGTCAGGGAGCCCTTTTTTGTTTTTATTATACGATGCAATGGAAATTGTACGGCGATGGTACACGTTGAAATTCAAACGTGTATTTATAGAATGGTCGCATTCAAATGGAATCATACTTGAAAAAATGCTCACAAGAAAAGTCTGCAAAACTCCCTTCCTTTTTATATTAACCACTTCGGAGCTGGGAATTTTCTAAAAGCTCCAGAGTTCACAGATTTTATACAAAACTTCCCCTGCTGTCAGATAAGAATCTGTTATTAGTCCCACAATGGAGAAGTTGACAGTATTACAGCGTTGGATAGCAAAACCTAGACGACAGAGTAAAAGAGGTACACAATGGCTAATCATAAATAGGTAATAAAGTACTTTGAACAACAGTAAATAGTCAGAATAGGAAGGAAAGGGAAAATACAGTCAGAACAGACCAGTCGAAAAATATATCTACATGAACTACTGACATTCCGAAGTTTTAATTTTTCTATGTAGAAATTTGAATGTATGTCTGAGAAAAAGACAGTGTAACAATGGTGTTTGTGTGTGTATATATGGACTTTTTTTCAGTGTAATTGTACACAAAGCTGAAAAATGGATCAAAATACAAATTCATTTGTGGCACATAGAAGACTTGGTTTCCCAGTTTTTAGTGACTAACTTGAATTAGATTGCAAAAATAGGGATGTAAAATAGAATCTGCAAACCAAATGTGAGGTGGACAGGTTTTCAGCTGCTTGGGTAGACATGCAGAAATAGCGGAAAAGGCGTTTGCTATCCATTTCTGTCTTGGTGCTACAGATGAGAAGAATTATCCATCCACATGTAGGTATTCAATGACCACGCACCAGCATCGTCGGCCACTTTTGCCTTTTTAGGAGGAGATACCAAACAGCAACCTCTTCAGCCGTCGCTAAGTTTTTTTTGTTGTCTTAAGCTTTTGACACTTCTTCCTATTCACGAAAACTTTTGACTCTGCCTGGTGCTCCCTTAGCCTATGCACTGCTAAACCCTTATTCCAATGCGAAGGTTGTCTGGAAGTATGAGTGCAGTGATGTCCAGAACGCTCAAAACATACGGATCTATTTGAATGTATCGGTAGAGCATAAATGAGACTTTATGCTTTCACGTGGTTGATTTTCTGATGACTCTAACATGCCTCAGCACTCAGCCGGGTGCGTCGTCATGAAATATTCTCATCTTCTGGCCCCCTTTTTGACCGTCAGAAGGTGACCAGATCATATTAGGGTTATTTTTACACTGAATTTTGTATACCGCCATTCCAGTTTCACCAAATTTGCCAATCAGGAAGAAAAAAATATAATAATGTAACAACAATATTATAACAACCATTGTTGAGAGGAGGATTAATTGTAATTTTTCACAGCCAATGGGCATCTGCTGCCTTGACAACCTTCCTCTTTCCCATTTATAGGTGTATATCCGTTGCATAATACCTCGAGTGCAGTTAAATATTGCAAAGACCATGATTAATCTGCACCGCTGTCCTGCAAAGCCACTTTGCTGCTGTTTTCTGCCTAATAAGCATTTTATCATTTTATCATTTGTGAGTTGGTGGAAGTTTCAGGCTGACGCAGCCATATTCAAAGTTGAAATTCAGGCTAGGCTGCCAATTTGAGCTGTTTACTCTTCACACAATTCACACAGCCCTGTCCATCCTTTTCTGCAGGCCAATAGGGCCAACTGTCTGCGTGTGGTGGTGTTGCACCATGGGATGCGTTAACCCGGACCCCCTTAACCCCCCGCTGCACCAGATTACATCTTGGCAGGAGTTGAATTAAAGCTTGCATGACTGTACATGTAAACTTGAAATGGCCCTCACTTGTGTACATTCACACACACACACACTCAGCAGCTTACACGCCCACACACATCTCTGAAGTAGGATCCTTCCATGTCTTGGAAAAGTCCCATACCTGTGTAATTATGTTGTGTTCGCACATTACATTTAAAACACCCACTAAGCCTCAGCTGTCCGCACAGTATACAACAACCACCCACATGTTCTTTTTAGAGCTGGAGCTAGTTCCTTCCTCCTTGTCTGTTAATAACCCGCTGTGTCCTGTGTGTCACAAGTGCATTGGAAGGACTAACACTGGAAAAAGGATGTGAGATGCTACCGAGGTTGGCTGTATGTGCGTGATAGCCTTGTTCTCAGTGACCAAAGAACAGTTGCTCACACACACACACACACACACACACACACACACACACACACACACGCACAAAGAGTACATGGACCCACCTACACACTCGGTACACATACACTGTCTGGAAATGAGAGTGCCTCTATTCACAAATGCACAAGGCAGTTTTCATGTGTGTATGACTGTCTCGGTTTCAGCCAGCCTGAAATAGCTGGTCTCACGGTGAGTCATCCGCGCTGCCTCTAAGGAAGCCTTGGACTCAGTGTGTGAAACCGCCGCTCCAACTTTCTTTGGATGCTCTTGATTGTCTGAGAACACTCGCCTTCCGCCGCTCTCAAAGTGATTGTGCACTCTCGACTTGTTGCGATCCATAATTGATGGATCGAGTTCCAAGAGGCAAAGGGCCTTTATAATTTGAAGTCTAAGATATAACTGTTTGTGTCCTTGCTGAGGTTATTGCCCACCAGTCTGCCTCATTACTGCCCACTGCTCTCTTTTGTTCGATGCCTATTGATTCAAAGCTGATTTGAGTAAACAGATAGAAACAACCTTCAGCGTACTGTATGTGTATTGCATGTCTCAAGGTGTCTCAAGGTGTGAATGTTAAGCCACTTTAACTGAACCTGGAGCGCCTCCAAGGTTTCTCTCTGCCTGATCAGGAGGTCACCGAATACAAAGTGCCGGGGGGGGGGTTACTAAGGTGAATGAACAGAAACTGAAATTTATTACGGACATAAAAAAAAGCTGGCATAGACAATTATTATATTTCAGCTTAGTCATATTTTAAATTGGCACAACATTTCATTGTGGTACAAGGCCAGCCCAACATTCCCCTCGTTTCCAACATCTGTCCTAAAATGGACAAAATATACCCTTAGCATTTCGAATTGTGGAGAATATTGGATTCTGGTTTGTTAATTACAAAACTTCACAAAATAACACCACTATTGCTGGCCATCGTCGTCATTCCAAATCAAAAGGTTGTTATCGATATGCTGATGTTGAGAACATAACATACATTAAACCGTTTTAACAATGGAAATTGATGTATATTGCCCACGTAGAACACTGATATTTGAAGCTGTCAGTCAATAAACTAACTTTAACTGTACAATGCTCTGTATTCTAGATAGTAATTCATGAAGTTAAAAGTGCACCTTACAAGTGATACAATCAGCTTTTAATATGCAAATGGTTCTCATTAAATATATTTAGTGCATGAGGAGGAAGTAGGTAATTAAAAGCATTTTAATCATAAGCATAATTATTTGGCTTGTCATGTTCTTCATCCTCACTCACGGATGGCTTCTGTCCCAGCTCTGCACATGGGGGCAGGCAAGAGCAAGCCCAAGGAGCCGGGCCAACGCTCCATGAGCCTGGATGGCACGATCGGCACAGGCTCGGACAGTGGGCACTTCCACCACCTGGGCCCCGCCCAGCAGACCCAAACGCCAAATAGGAGCCCTGCGGTGGGGACGGGCAGGCGGGGGCACCAGGGGCAGCACCAACACGCCCCGACAAACACTCCTGAGCTGGCTCTGTTTGGAGGGGTTGACCACACAGGCACCGTCACCTCCCCTCAGAGGGGACCTCTGTCAGGTAAATAACACTTCGAGTTGGGGAACAAACTCGAACTCTACAATGCTGAGAGTAAACCGTTGACTTGAATAACAACAAATGTTGTGTTTTAAATTCTAGAGTTTCAGATGGTAATCCAAACGATGAATTTTGAGCGGTTGCTTAACTGTGTAACTGTGTTGGAATAATCCATACAAAAACAAGCGTTGAAGAATGATTTTCTGGCAAAGTGCAGTGGCTGCTATGAGTCTCTGCAGGTTTCCTGGCAAACTCACAGTGATGACAAGATTCCAGGAAGCCAAGTTGTCCCCAAACATAGACTCTCCTAAAGCACAAAATTGTGCTTTTACACTTTATACCACACACACAATTTAACATTATAATTTGGAAGTTTTTGAAATGCTGGCAGGCAGATTTTTGTTCCTCCTTGGTCCGAGTGAAGTTAGCTGTTTCCAGTCCGTATTTTGAGCAAAGCTAACAGGCTGATGGCGACTGGCACTACTTCTCATGTTTAAACTGTTGTCTTCCTGCAACAACTCACCTGCCTCTCCTTTTGAGCAAGACATCTGTTAAATGTTAAATATCTTTTATATTTTTACATCATTTTGTCTAACCCTTGAAAGAACCAATATGACCTGGGGCTGCATGCTTCCTCAAAGTTTAGCACAGTTATAATCTGGAAAATGGAAGTTTTCGAAATTGCAATATTATAATATAACCTAATTATTTCTACATTTTTTTTGATAAACACTGACTCAGTTTTAGTATTCGTAATTACATTTCATCCCCGCTAAATTCATCTAACCCTGTCAGCAGTCGTGATCATGCACTTTCAGTTGACATACACTGACATGTTGTTTTCACTTGTGCGTGTGAATTATTTATAACGCCCCAAAAAGTGAGTATAGGGCCGATGTTTAAAACATAAAAACCTAAGGAGTTTGGGAAAATGAGAAAAAATATTCTGTACAGTTTACCAAGAACCCTGGAATTGTGGCCAAGGTTTACGTCACGGTAAATTTATCACTCTTCGATATGATCAGTGATTTACATATGAAACCTTTTGAAAGAAAACAGGGAGCGTCTACCCCACTTTACAGGAAATATCTGAAGGCTTCTCTCTGTCTTTGAAGCTGTCTGTTCCACCCAATCTAGACTTCATCTGACATTAAACTGTAATGTGTCTAGACTGGCCAGATGGTTAAGTTAATGTCGCGCCATCCAGACAGCGGAGAGCCGCCACTGTATCTGAAAAGGCTCTTTTTTTTCAAACCTCCTCCTCCCATGCATGTAATAAGCTAATCAATGACAGAGATTTCCTAAGGTTCCTATCACAGATTCATTAAAAGGAAGGGGTAGAAAGCTTCACGTGGAAAATAGAAAGCCATTTATGCAACAGCTTTGTCCTTCAGTGACTAGGTCATCCACAGTCTGGTGCAGATATTTCTCATTAGATCAGAGCAACATTGTTACACCAATAGTGGAATAGTCATTTTGGATTTATTTTTTAACTTGACATTGATCAAATAATCTTTATTCTTATTTCTACATTATTGAGGTTATGTTATTGAAGTAAATAGACCTGAAAGGCAAATGCTTATTCCTAGGTTTCTTTCCATAAATGTGTTGTGTGTGTGTTTGTGTGTGTTTCTTGCAGGAGGTGTCACTACTTTTGTGGCACTCTATGACTACGAGTCACGGACAGTGTCTGATCTCACCTTTAGGAAAGGCGACAGGCTGCAGATTGTCAACAACACGTAAGGAACAACCACGATCGGTTTGCCTCGGACACCACAGTTTCACTAAAATTAGTTTAGAAGGCAGGAGTGGGCGCGAATATGGATCAGGATGGATGCAGACGAAGACAGAGAGAGACAGAGATTTCATCCAGACAGCCCCACCCCCATCTGTTGACAGGACCAGAACACGATGGCTCTGTGCGGATGCAGCGGATGCTCCTGTTGAGCAAGCGTAATCATTATCTCTCACACGTTCATAGAGCCACTGCAGGCAGGATCTGCACTCAGATTTACAAAGATAACACTTGCATCAGTTCATCTTGAAGTCTCTCTAGGTGTCATGGCGTGACTTGGATGAAAGGGCTAGCATGTCGGGTTTTCTTTCGTCGAAAGTGTTACATTTTTGAAAAGATGATACTTGGAGCATAGTTCATGTGCAGTTGTCTAAATATTATTGTATTACTCTTCCACAAGCTCCTTCCATAGCTTCCTGCCATTGGTCTTCTTGTTGTTCTACACTGTGGGACTACACAGTAGGATTTAGAGCCCTATTCGTGTTGGATCATTATTGTAAATACAGAAATGTACAGATATGTTACAAGTATTCTGATATACTGCCATGTCATTTTCTATATAACAGGTAATACACCTCAAGATAGAAGTTAAACATTCTTTAAATTTTTCGAAATCCAATATAATACCATTGCTTGAAATTTCCCCACTGTGGGACAATTAAAGGAATATTCTATTCAATTGTTATAAATTACAGTAATTGGAGGATCAGTGTCCCTCTTTTTTGTACCTGATTTTATGATAAGGCCTTTGCTCATTTTCTGCTTGTATTTCATGTTACAGGTTACTAATTTCTTGTTCAGTTAGATAATTTCTTACAGATTTGCTGAAAAATCTGGAAAAAAAAAATACAAAAAGGTCAAAAAACAGGGGTATTGTTTTCTTTCTGAAATACCCAGGGCTAATTGCATCTACTTGACAAACCAATACCCAAATAAAAGCACGACTACAGAACGGTATCTGACATTTGATCATTTGTGGCATTTGAATGCATACTGCCAGTATTATGCGTGAGTTGCACTGAAAAGAAAAGAAAAGACTGCAATATGAAGTCGAAAGCGTGGCCCTGCTGTGCAGTCCCACAGCATTTTTTGCTGCTTGCTCTCTGTCAGTGCTGTGCTACTCGCCTTGCTGTGTCTTCTTGCTGTGTTTTGATGTGTCTGCTGTGTCTGTTATCTCTCCTCTCCTCTCCTCTCTCTCTCTCTCTTTCTCTCTCATGCTTCATGGTTTCTCCTAGGAAAAAGTACAGCTTCAGGTCAGTAATACTTAATGCAATAAAAATCCTTTGCAATCTTTTGTCACCATCATGCACGCACAGAAGTGTAACCGCAATGAACGGCTTAACATTTGTGCTTGGGAGTCATTTAGTTTACAAAACTGACTGGTATGGGCCGCGGTTTGTCACGGGATCTCCTATATAAACCCGATGGACTGTGGAATTAAAGGTTGCCTGTGTCCATGTCCTCGCTTAACTTGTTTTCACTACAGTCTGTGCACTTTGCCGTAGGGTGAAATTCTTGTAGCTTCCTCACTTTCGTAAAGGGCAATTCCAGTCTATAGTCGAACAGTGTAGAGGCTTCATGTCACATGAGAAATATATTTTGTGTGACAAAGCAGTAACAAAGCAAACAGTTGTAAACAGCCCTCTGCTGCCATTCCAAATCTGATCGCACTGCGTATTTTTGGGAATGCAAAAACATCCCTTCAAACCATAACCAAAAGCTGCGACAAAAAGGTGTCACTGTAGATAAATCACATGCCACTGACAGCCATCCTTGCCTCAAAACTACTAAAAGCACATCAGGGCTGCCACACATCTGCATGGGGTGACATTTTCCTTTCATAACGGTGAAGACAGTGAGTTTGTCATTTGTGTCTGCTGCTGGAAGCACTCTAATGTAGGGCTGGGCAATATATACAGTAGAAATCTAATAATTACTGAATTGGATATGACTTTGTTACAATACATTTTTAACTTGTGCACAAGAGCCTGTTTTTTTTTTTTACCGTTCTTTCTAATGTAGTACTTTTTCTGCTTGTCTACTTAATCATTTTGTCCCCCGGTAATTGAACCAGTAACTTTATCAAAGTATCGGCTTTAAACGAAATCAGATCTTTTGTCAACATCATCAAGTTCCTCATTCAAAGGCTTAGGAGCCCAGAAAGTTATTTTGTCCCATCAAAGATCTCGTTTGCAAGACCAGAGAAAATGTAGTCCTTCTGTTTCTCATGTTAATTGATTTTTGTGTTCTAATTTGGAGTAAAATGAAGATCATTATATCAAGGATTTTTTTCTTCTAGTGCGTTTTCTATTTATGATTGACTCTTAATGTCTTGTTTCTCTACTTGTCTCTCCCTTTGCCACAGAGAAGGGGACTGGTGGCTCGCTCGCTCCCTGACAACTGGAGAAAGCGGTTACATCCCCAGCAACTACGTGGCTCCGTCTGACTCCATCCAAGCAGAAGAGTACATTATCCCCCTCCTTGTCTCACTATCACTCTTTCATTTACCCAACAGATGTACGGTGGTTTGCAGAGCAGAACCAGGGTTTATTTTTATTTGCGCTTCATGATAATGCTTAGACGTTCATTTGGTTTCTGCAAGCATAAAAGGAGTCGAGACAGATTTCAGACGTATCATTCCGCACAGTCTGATCTATTGCCAATCCAAAAGCAACTCCTCTCCGTACTCCAGACTTTCTCTGATCTTAATTCTTTGTGGCCCACTTTGGCAGGTGGTATTTTGGGAAGATCACTCGCCGTGACTCAGAAAGGATCCTTTTGAATTTACAGAACAGACGAGGTACCTTCTTGGTGAGGGAGAGTGAGACTACTAAAGGTGAGACAATGAAACTTTATTTACATCAATAGCTGCAGTCATTAAATGGTCATCGTGGGATGCTGATACCAAGGTGAAAGCCTGATATTGAACCACTGTCTGATCCGTAGGGGGCGTCTTTAGTTTGTAATTCCCACTTTGGACCTTTTTTATGCTAAGTGAGCAAGAGAGCAAAATTATCCTTCGAAAACCGTTCAAGGCATGAATCTGACGAGTCATTTAGGGATACAAGTATTTGGAAAAAGACACAAATCAGCCTGCGGACACCGACACACTGGTTTGGAAATAAAACAATCCAGTGGAAACTGACATTAAAATCAAGGTGCTCAAAGTGAAGAGCCTGCAAGGCTGAACATTTTTCTAGCTACTATGTTGAGTTAAATCCAGTTTGAAAATATTTAGTCACCAAATTAAAACAGTTCGGAAAAATTCACAGATGCCACAGCACCAAAACAGCGTAAAATATGAATAACCCAAATTATTATTTTATTAATGTCCAATTGTATTTTGCACACCAGGCATTTAAAATTGTGAGAATCCGCAAAGTGATGGCACGCTCTGTGTCTCGAGCTGTGTGTGTGCTGCATGAATAATGGTTGGAAATAAGTGGATCTTTAGGGACCCAATTTGAAAGAGGCAGAACCTCGTAATTAAGTCATTTGTTAACTCTCACAGAGGCCTCCGGCACTGTGCCTTTGTTCCTTCTCTGAAAGCCGTTAGTGCCAGTCCATGACCTAGGTGAGCTCTTTTAGGGGGTTGTTTTTGTGTGTGTGTGTGTGGGGGGGGGGGCGCAACGGCAACGATCGGAGTGTTATGGGGCTTGTGAATGGAAAGGGGTGAATCACTCTGTCGGAACTAGGTCAACCTATGTGGGTGCTGCGTTTCCCCCTGGCTGTCTCTTTTTCTCCCAACACACACTCACGCACAGACGGGGGAAAACCATAAACGGGGTGGGGGGGCGCGCCAATATAAAAGGGGTGTGGCAGAGTAGGAGGAGTCTCAGCGGATCGGACATAACTGCCTCTGGGTCAGTTTTATATTAGCTGTCAATGTGAGGTTACCAGTGGGATGCAGATGAGCATGTAGCTCATGTGTTGTATCAAGATTCAACCGTGGTGTTCTCTGCAGGAAGAAATACGGCCTGACCCACTTACATTCTCAAAACATAGGAGGTGCAAATCCATCATCGACAATTTTGATAGCCTTACATTTTATTCCTCACCAGAAAAAGAGTCTAGTGTGGACGGTGCATCCTGTGGAAATGCGCCTTGTCTTTCTCTGTATTTTGGAGGTGGTAGATGTTGGGAGGATTTATTTACTGATCCTTAGAGACACCACAACTTTTAATAGAATTTAAAATCAATGTTATTCATAATGACCAACAACACTACATCCCTTGTACGCAATCCGGCATTTTACCACATGTTTAACCCACATACTTTTTTCAAAAAAGAACTGTTTTGTTCCACGTTTTTAGTTTGTGTCAACATGAATACTGCAACATTGACACAAATCTTTCAATGTATAAGGGAATTTACACATTTTTACACACAAAATATTTTGTATGGTAGATAATGACTGTAGCTGTAGCTCACACCACTTTTGCCCACAGGGTCCATCAGAAGTGAAACAAAACAAATAGTTCCTTTTAGATGCTCGGATCCCTCCGTAGGAAAAGTAAAAATTGCAACGATCAGATGTCATAAAATGGCTTAAAAAATGTACGTGTGTTATTTTAAAGATGGGTCCCACGCTTTAGTTTCAGGACAAATCAATACGTAAATGAAAGACAAAGAGAGACAACATGGATGAGTTCAGTTAAACAGTAAGATCAATTTGTTATGATGGTCGATTGTTTCACTTGTTTCTGGGTCTGTGTCCGTCACTGAATTGTGTCATGTGAAAAAAATACATGTTAAATGTGAGGCTTAGATAAGCGCAGTGGTTTGATAAACGTGATCCTGGTTGTGTTTAAACAGGCTGCTGTGCTGGAAAACTGCTGTAATATCAGGCAAGACTGATCGATTTACTAGCAGCTCAGTGGCTAAATTCCTTCAGGTTTTCAATTAGATTCTGTTTCTGAGATTGAAAACATCAATCATTAAAACTCCAGAGAATGAAGATTGATTTTTTTTTTTTTTTTTGTCCTTCTTACCAATGAAACCACTTTTTCGCAGAGATTAGGTTTGATTAATCTTCTGTCTTCTCAGATTACTAATTAATTAGTTCATTTTCTCATTATATTTTTCTTTTAATACATAAGTACCTTATAATTGGTCTCCTTGCCGTCTATAATAAGTGACATAAATTCAATAACCTACAAGCGGGAAAACTCTGAAGAACCTCTTTAAAGGCTCTTCAAAGGGCTGACAGGGACTTTCCAGGAACAGCTGCTAGGGAACAGTAGACTGCAGCTGCCGAATAGGTCCATGGTTTTATTGTTGAAACCTGTCCCTGTGCGTTCTGCCTGCACACAGGGGCATACTGCCTGTCAGTGCTGGATTACGACAACACCAAAGGCCTGAATGTGAAACATTACAAGATCAGGAAGTTGGATAGCGGTGGTTTCTATATCACTTCCCGCACCCAGTTCACCAGCTTACAGCAGCTCGTCTTCCACTACCGCAGTGAGTATTATTCATGATCGACCAGCAGCAGTTACATGAAGCGATCAGCAGTCATATGATTCAGAAAGTAATTGAATCATTTTGATATCTATTTTGTGAGGAATCAAAATGTTTGCAGGGCTGGAACAACGTTCCAAGATTCTTAACATGGCTCTCCTTCACAGAGAAATACAAAACTGTGATAATCCTTCATTTTACTGACACACTCACCCAGCGGGCCACCTGTTAATGTCCCCCCGGAGGAAGCAGCCGTGATTCTCAAACTGCTACAACCGGCACCAGACTGTGCCAACAGTTTATTCACTGATTTTTAATCACACTCTGCCTGGAATATCTTCCTTTTCTCATAAACAGGGGGTCTCGCGCAACGTTTCCTGCATATTGATTTATCTGCGGCGGCCTGTCACAACACAAACATGCGTTTATTGATTTCCTAGTTTTATTCATTTATTTCTGATCTAAAATGTGAGCAGTCTTACTTCATTGTGGAGCTGCGGTGCATCGATCCGCGACGCCTCCATCTCTACTGACTGTCCTGCTCCATTGTTTGTCCTGCTAATTCACATGATCTACGATCAGTCATGGTACAATTATCATCAGTCTCTGATTCTATCACACAGTCTATTTAAGCATCTATCTGTCGACTGCAATCTGACTTCTGGGCCGAATGAGAATTGCAATTAAAGGAACGTGAACCTCTTCAACTCTGCTCTTCCTTTTCTTTTCCATCATTCAGAGCACTCTGATGGGCTTTGTCATGCTCTAACGGACGTGTGTCCTGTGGCCAAACCTCAGACCCAGGGACTAGCCAGGGATGCCTGGGAAATCCCTCGAGAGTCCCTCCGCCTCGACATTAAACTGGGACAGGGCTGCTTTGGAGAGGTCTGGATGGGTAAGGATTGCACAATTATTCCTTTTGGATCTCAAATCTGGAAAGCGGAAAAACCTCAGGCCCAATTTTTCAGTCATGGAAAAGACAGTGGAAATGTCAGATAGGCAAAATGTCCGGGGATTCTTTATCTATCCTGGAAATGTATCTAAAGCTTTAACTCAGCTAATTGATAAATAAAAAAATCAGGGGAAAAAAAATGACCTAAAACTGTTACCAGTTACCAGAAATCTTTTTATAAATAGCATCCATTAAAAATCCACAAATTGGCAAGAAAGCATCTGAACAGAGAGAAAAAATTAAAACTGAATTAACAAAAAAAAAAAAAGAAAAATCATGAGAATCACCAAGGAAAGAGGCTAGCAGTCAAATCGGGTAGAACTGGGGAACATTGTGGTATCTGTCACGGGAGCTGGGCTGACACTGCAATTTCCATGATGAAATAACCCAAGAAATAGTGGGAACTATGTTTTTATGTAGGTTTTTTTGGTTGGGTAATTCAAATAATTTGCATCATCTGCTGCAGCCAAGATTTTAACAGGACGATGAACTTGCAAAATTGAAAGTTTACTAATGTTTTGGGATCCAGCTAAAAGTAATACTATTTCATGAAATTCATGCTGGGCCAGGAGCGGGGGGGGGGGGGGGGGGGGTTCGCAAAAAGGCCCCCCATCCAATGTGTTGTTTGTTTGTTTTTTTTAAAAA
>CAAKHD010008449.1:137113-160247 GCA_901007705.1 Fistularia tabacaria
GATGTAAAAAATTTTCAAAAAAAAGAAGATATTTTGAATTATATTTCTAGCAAAAAAGGGTCTGCTAAATCTTTTTTTTTTTTTTTTTTTACCCCATATCGCCCAGCCCTACAACAGATTACCAACACCTAGTCACGTTGACTGCTGTTGTGTTCTTAAAAAAATTATGCAACTCAGCGTCCCTAAAGAAAACTAAAAGCCTTCTGATCAGGTAACCCCAATAAAACTGTGCTGTTTTAAGAGATGAGATTGAGACCACTTAGCATGTTTATGTGCTGACCATTGGCTGGGTTTGAATTCATGCTGTACTGTACATCAACACGTGTATGTTTACTTGTTTCTCCAGCATACGGTACCATGAACAGACTTCTGGATATCAGTGCCATCAATCGACCTTTCTTTTGTATATTCTTCTTCACTGCTGCCACTGTCATCCTGTACATACTGTAGCTCTTTAGGGTTGGTTTTGTATCATGTAAGCCACTTTCAAATGGCGGGTATTTATGTTGGGTGTCACTCATTTCATGGTGGTTTTTGGTCCATGGTAGTAGTCAAGCAACAGTAGGTATAAAATGTATAGACTGTTGCTAACGAACAGGTACTCTGAAACCCATTATCCAATATGAGCCATGCAGCAATAAGAGTTGATTGCGAATGCCCACAAAGACCATGAAATTACAATCCAGTGATGAACCCTGAATTGAATCAATGATGTGGAAGACGATGAAACCACAAAGAATGAGGAGTTTGATATAATTGGGGGGAAAAAAAGTCAAAGATGTAAATAGTATCTTAAATGACTGTGACTATCATGTAAGGTTGTTTTTTTTTGTATGATTTTACTTCCGTCAAATCAATTTTACCTCAAAGCTGAGGATTTAAGTAACACGTCTAATTCTTAAATGTTTTAGTAAGATGTTACTGTAAATGGGGCTCACTATTTTTAATTTTTTTTTTTTATGAAACTGATCGGCGCAATTTGAATTTAAGGTTCACACAAAAACCCTCTGAAGGAAATAATGAATTAAAAGAAATCATCTCTTTTCACATTCAAATGAACATTTGTCGCTTATTTATGTTTGTGTGCATACAAAAAACAAATTAAGTTTGATCAATAGGGAAACTAATTCTATTTAAAATGATTTCTTCCTTAACAAAAAAATCCATTGTGAATTTCTTGTAAGATAAGATTTTTTTAATGCATTTCTTGCTTATTTGAGGTGATTTTAAAATATTGTTTGTTTAGACCCCCGCCCCACACCCACACACACACACACACACACACACACACACACACACACACACACACCTGATTATTAGATATGACAATAAATTGTTCTGCGTTCATATGCATTCTGTCTCTGGTCACCAGGGGGTTTGTTGAACACCGTGAACCAATGCAAAATATGCCTTGAATTACTAATTCTCCTTCATTTAAGAACCTCTCTGCTAAAATTGGAAAAGACAGACCTTTCTGAAAACACATGGAGATGTTCTTTTATAAGGACAGGGTTTAACCCCCCCCCCTGCAAAATCTGACTCACTGATCACCTGTAAGTCACTGGGACAATGTGGACATTTGAGGTTGTGACATGTATGGGTAAAGCCAAGGTTTGATTGGATATTCTGTGCCATATTAGAGAAATGTCTCAGTCTTTTTTAAGTTTATTTTTTTATAAATCTATGCAGTTCTGGTCCGGCATTCCTGCAACTTTATGGCCATTTTGTTCTCAAGTCAAAAACAAATATAAACGGAAAGTGTGCGCATTTTGTAAGGACTTCTGTTTTTGTTTCAAATGTAACGGAATTGAAAATGGGTATTGTGCCACTTTTTGTTCTTTTAATGTGCAATAAATTATATTTCAAATGTGTTTTGATAAGAGTGTGTGCTGGTGTGTGTGCTGTCCTTCACCCTCCCTTAAAATTTAGTGCTGACAGAGCGAGACCCGGCAATGTCTTGAAACAGTCGTAATGTCTACAGAGGCAAGCATGTGATGTGTGAATCAGCAGTTTATGTGAACTTTCCATATAATTTTGGATTAGTGCAACAGGGTTTCCTAGAGTTCTGGGATCAGTGGGTGCCGAAAGAAATCTAGCTACAAAGCTTTAATTGGAAAAACTTGGAGGGGGAAAAAAAAAGTACATCTTTATATCCCAGTGCCAGATGAGGTATTTTCAGGTTTCGCCTCCTTTACATGAATATGATGTCCTGATGGAATTTCTAACGGGGATGCCCACTTTGAATTCAGAAACATTCGAAGACTTTGATAAATAAAAGTCAAGGTCACCGATCTCCTAAACCTTTCTTTGTTTTTGACCCAAAATAGATGTGCAGCATATGACTTCATTTTAGCAATGCTTTCATAAGAATTAATAGTTACATTGCATTTAGAAAAAATATGTATAAATAGCTGATATACTGATACTGATAGAATATACTTGATAGGTTTATAAACTGTTACTGATGTTATTAAGTTTACTGAGAGGTCCAAGCAGAAGAATGCTACGATAGAATACAATAAAAAAATATTACTGTATTGTATTTTCAGAGATAAAATGCTTTGTACATTTACAAAATGCACTTGTCATGAGAAAACTGCTGTCATATGGCCCTATGTAAAGGAAATTTGACTTGACACTTGAGAAAAGTTACTAATCAAGTATTACATTTTTTTTTATTTAATCCTACTACTCTGTTTAACATTTTTCAGGTATAAAGAGTACTGGGAGTGTTTTCATAGATACAAAGTCAGGGTTCAAACACTGCAAATAGATAGTATTTCTCATCTGTAGCAGATTACACCTTCCTGCTGAGAGTGAACTTCTCCCACAGATGGCCATGCCACATTGTTTGACCTGAATTAGATAAATCTATAAGATATCAACAGTAAAAAAGGTAGAATCCATATAATTGGATTATCGGAACTCTTGGTCTCGGTTACATCAACAAAAAATACAGCAAGCGTCACTGTGCAAGATGTCAAATGAGTTCCTGCATGGTTTTAATGATGTTTAAAGAACACTAATGGCAATTCATGATGTAGCATCAAAGTTATCACATCTGAAAGTTATCACATCTGAGTAATCTCATATTTGGTCAGGCAGGAGTTGAAATGATGATTCCTGCAAAAAGAGGGAGAGAAGAAACATCGGCATGTTTATTTTGTTAAATTTTCCTCTTTATAAAACACTGAACAACAGCTCATGATTCAGACCTCTGGGTGTAGGTGTTGTTAAAAGTGTGCAGTTATTAGACTTCAGCACTCAAGCAGAAATTCACAAATATGCACCCCGTTAAGGTGACAAACCCTTTCTTTTCCAGCGTAATAATATGTAGATATCATTTTTATAATGATAAACCAAAGACACGAACAAACCATTGCCCACATTCTATGTCTTTCAATGCCACATTATGAAACACAGCCATAAAAGTGACGGTATTATACATGTCGAGAAGCCTGTCTAGGGCCTCTTCAAGCCACGTGGGGGCAGTATTAGGTAGGCATTTAAAGAACACTTGTGGAAAAAAAGAGCAGCAGGTCAACATTCATCTCTGAATCACAGCAGCAGAGCGGTGGCCACCTGCCGTGATGTCCGCAACTGTGGCCACAAATTGTCATGCTTAATGGGTGGCCTGATGAATTAATTGCACATTTATGAGGAAATCGCTGTAGCACTTCTCCACTGTAAAATTCTCACTATAGGGAGACCTCACTGGCAGCGTTCACATTCTCTCCTCTGTCTGCTTCATGTCACAATGAAATCCCCCGAAAAGTAACTGCAGCCGTTAATTGATCGCAGATGAACTTCCTGGCTCGAATCAGCAGCCATATTGAGCCAATCGGCGGCTGACCCCCCCCCCCTCCACTAATGAATAGCTACTCTTTCCTGTGGTTTCTGCTCTGCTGTGATTGGAAGCAAAAATGTATATCAAACCGCTCCATTTCTAATAAGACACATTCTGTTTAACTGACGGGATCTAGTGTCATATCCAAATAGGAATTTATTGACACCCCCGAAAAAAGACAAATTAATATCCTTTAATTATCTGCTGTATTTGGACTGTCATGCACATCTGTATGTGTGTGCACATTACAGTGCATGGCTTTTAACTCCCATCTGCTTAGCTGCTGCCCCAGTCATTTATCTCAGTTATCCAGACAGTGTCAAAGCTCCATCTGTGAAAACAGTAAACACGCACATACACACACACACACTCTCTAAGTGACTGCCATTGATACCAGATGGATATATGTCCACACACACACACACACACACACCGGGCTACAGTTACTGTTTGTTTTCATCTCATTACAGTGACAGGAGCATGGCAGCAAGCAAAAGAAGTTGGAAATGGTGGTGTTTGGCTTTTCTTTTCTATCCACCACGCCCACCCCTAAGCTAATGTCCTGTTGCCTCTTCTTCTAGACATGAGTCTTCTCTTCCCAGACAGAGAGATGGTTAACAATGACCAAAGTTCTGACTAATGAACCATCAAAACCACCGCACATGTTACTGAGTTTAAGCCAAGGGGTAGTGGAGCCAGTGGAAACTGGATCGAGCATCATTCATTATATCATGTCAAATCACAACGCTTTACATTGATCATTCCCCACATTCAATGAGACTGCTTTCCACCAACACTATGTGTCAGGACCAACATAAACTCTTCGAGAAATATTGCATTGTGAATCTTCAGTCATGCCTTAACAGTACATGATATTACAGTCACAAACATATATTAACTTCAGTTGAGTATTTGTTTCCTTTCATCACCTTATGATCATCACTGTCACCGGCACTTAACACAATAACATTGTGAAACGTGAACTAGTTGCTAATCTATATAAATATATCCATCTTTATCTATAGAGATAGATAGATGTAAATGTTCTTTTTGAAGTCTCTGAACACGAAATACTACCGAGCGGTCGCCATTCACAATACAACAGATTCGCTTCTACTTAAATCTGGGTTAGCTAGATTTGGGGGTTAGCTGTGAAGACAACATTTGGCTAGTTAGATCAACTTGACACAACTTCAAACACTCGGCTTTTTTCACTTTTTTCACACACAAAGCGATTACATTTTTATTTAAAAAGTTAGTATTTACGTTGTCACGCTGCATTTCCTGATGAGCGGTACACAACAGGCGGGTTTCATGGTGGAAGTCCAGCTCGGGCGCCATATTTCTCCGGATGTCTAAATCGCGTGAAGTCGTCGTTTCCTACAGCGCCCCGTGCAGCAGCGACATCTAGTGGTAGAAAATGCAACTGCAACAAGGGGAGTCATTTCCAATGGAGTTATTTACTTTTAGCAGAAGGTATTTTTCCAACCCTCTACTCGAGATTGTGTTCAATTTCTCATAAATGCTGCTGCCTTTTTTTTTATTGTAACAGAAGTGCATTTTGAGTAATAACATCATGTTAATTTCAACTTAAAAAGCCAAAAGCCCACAGAAGAGGAGGCGATAAACAGGTAGCCATATATATGAAATGAGCAGTTTAAGGACCACAGTTCAAGTGCAAAATTGAGCGTAAAGACATTTGTGATCCTTTTGTGTCCACAGGTTTAACTGCTTTCTCAAAAATGCTCCTGCAACAGTGATTTATCCTATTTAAGACCAAATCATAGTGTGTTCATAAATCTCAGCCCCTGACTTGTATTGTTTGAACCTGAACTGGGTGTAACTGACCTGTTGTCTAAACCTGATCGATTGCCAGGTTTACATTAAACAAATGTTAAGCTTCGTCCAACATATTCCCTGAGCATGCAGTAAGGTACAAAAAGCCCTTAATAATCATGTTTTTCCAATCCCAAGATATTTCACAGTTTTCACATACTTGGTCCCTTAAACTGAGGTCAACCCTCTTAGGGGGTCTTTCTCAAGGCACGCACTGTTTATTCACACACTGGACAGGCCCTCATATGGCCTCAAGCCAGGACATCCCACTTCTGACACCATGTGTAGCAAAAACAGAGTTGCTCCACATGGTAAAAACATGCACAGTGAAAGTGAAGCTTATCGTTTTGCGTGTGAAAGCTCTTGCACATGCAATGCACATTTCATTATTAAATCCATTCTCAATGTCTGTGGGCTGGAGGTTCTTCAATGTTGAATGTTGGATTGGGACTGGCGTCCAAATATTTTTGATCACGCTCTCCCTGATTTCGCATATTTCCATTCAGCAAGTGGAAAATGTTAACATTGGATAATCAATAACTGGAAGTAGAGCCTTCTAATTTGTAATTCTGGAAGCACCAAAGAGCAGGAACTCAGAATGATCAGAAAAGGCTCTGTGAGAGTAACCAGCTGATCAATAAATTAGCAACTGCAACCATTTGACATGATGAATTTTTGTCGGTGGAGAAAAATGAGATTCACACACTGGGTGCACCAGTGTGGATATAACACATAAATATTCCTTCATCTTAAAAAGAAAAAGTATAAACGATGAGCCACAATAACTCACCGACTGCTGGTAATGATTATGATGTTATACAAAGACGGTGCTCAACCATCGTGATTTGTGAGTGCACATTGGGGCCAATGAGCAAGGGAGTTTGACACAAGATAAACAGATAAATATGCTCTACTTTTCAGCAGAAGATCGTCTCCCTCAGTCCAGTCTTTGTCATCAACCAAATATATTTCCTCAAATGTTATCATGCTTTCTGATGTTTGCAATATAATCACTTCTGATATGGAATTCTGAAATCTCACCACCCAAATGCCCATCAGGATGGGTTTTCTTTATTTTAAGTCCTGCTCAAGTTGTCATTCAAAAATATAATTGATTACATACCAATATGCAATTACAATCAAATGTAATTTTTTTGCAAATGTATAGGTCCTTTTTTTTCTCATCGCATTTCATACGTCATTTTTATGCAAATGAGTTCCTCTGGTTAGGATGCATGTCTAGTTCCAACCACCAGGATTTAATCTTTTTCCAAGAATTTAACTGAATCTGTACTTAACTGCACCCACATTAGTTACCTTGGTGATCTTCCCTGCTCTATGGTGAACCAGATTGGTGATGCTGAAGATCTGACGCGGAACCCTGGTGATTCCTCGTTCACCCGCTAATCTTGTTTCGTGACCCTGGATGAGGGCCCACCTGTTTTCCATCACCAACAGCAAGTTCAGCCGGCTCATTGAGCAATCCGCTCGCTTGCTCCGGACGAGTTGCGCCGAAGGATGTGCGGCGTGCGATTATAAGCGAGATATTCTTTTTGATATCACAGAATGAACAGGTGTGCAGACGTACGTAACTTTGATCACTGTTCCTTTGTTGTGAAGCAGAACCGTGCCGCGCTGACAGAGACCTACCTGCATGACTGTCTTGCAATTCATCCGCTAAGTTGCCACAGGTTACTGAGTGCTGTTGCTCCATGTAGCTATTAATGATATCAGTCGTCTTGGCAGGAGAGCTGACGCCGCCGGCTCGGTCCTGACTTGCCAGTGAGATGTGCCTCGGGAGAGTTTTGATACGCATGAGAGCCTGTGTGCACATTTTCAAGAGACCTAAAAATATGCCCCATGTTTTTCCCTCTGTTTGAAAGAGCGCTGGGTTAAACGTTTATTTCTTTTGAGGTCAAAGAGCTCTTATTATCTGCACTTATTCTTTGCCATCTTAGGAGGTTCCATTGTTTTGCTGGGTTGCCAGGCAAATGTCTTCAAGAGTCAAGGCATGGATGAATCTGTACACACAGTATATCATCCCATCAGCACTTACCCGGTCATCAATTTTTCTTTGCTGCTTTTTCCTTCATGTCTTTCTTTCTTTCCACTTTTTGTCCCGCCAGCTCGTAAATCCCACCTCCAGCTGTCTGCCCTCCTTCCTTCACCAACACTTTGTCACATCGCCTTTTCCCACTCTCTCTTTACTTATCACTGCGCTCACAACCTGTCTCCGTTATCTTCCCCGATCCACTTCTCCCTCTCTGTCCCTCCATCTTTCCCCTTGCTTTTCACATGTTGCTGCTACATATTCCTTACAGGCCTCGGTGAGACGGTGCCATCCATCATCCTCTATTGGTCTATTCATCACGTAGCCTGGACGCTATTGGTTCATTTATCAAGCAGCCAGCAGCCCCACAGCTGCAGACAGGCCCAGGAATGTAAAGGCTCAGACTTTGGTCCCTAATATTGCATGGCACTCGAAACTGTGCGGCGAGTATCAAGGGAAAATATTTCTTGAGGCAAGTACTCTTTGTCAGGCAACTATTATAAATTACACGGAATCAAGATGTCATAAGCTGAGAGAGAAAACAAAGGCATTGGGGATAAACATTTTGAAACAATCAGGGCCACTGTTTATATTTCATATATTTTCCTATTTGATTATAGATACAGGTCTGAGGTCAACATGATTACTTGCTCTGTTGTTGTGATATTATTATTATTATTATTATTATTATTATTATTATTATTATTATTATTATTATTATCATTATTATTATTATTATTATTATTATTATTATTATTATTATTATTATTATTATTATTGTTATTATTATTGTTGTTGTTGTTGTTGTTGTTGTTGTTGTTGCTGCTGTTGTTGTTGCTGTTGTTGTTGTTTTTATCTTGGGAGGAGTAGTATTAGCATTAGTAGTAGAAGTAGTAGTTGTAATGGTAGTAGTAGAAGTAATTGATCTCAACTCATAAAGTGCTTTCACACCTTGCGCTTTCAAAGCGGTTTCATCTAGATTATATTCACCCATTCACACACACACTCACACACATTTGGCGGTCAAGCTGACATACAAGGCGCCAAGCAGGCCATCAGGAGCAACTTGCCAATGGATAATACGGCATGCGGACACGAGTGCCTGGGAACAGATTCCCCAACCTTTCTATTGGAGGGACGCCCAGATTACTATAATACAATATCATACGATTCAATTAAAGACTGATCTGATTTGTTTTAAAAAAAAAAAAACACGCCATATCACCTCAGTCCCAACCAAACACATATGATTCTCCACTAGCTATGACGATAACATGTAAATTAAATTATCAAAATCCGTATTAGGTGATTAAAGTTATATCTCAAATTGTGATTATATTGTAAACAAAAAACACTCTTAAAGCGTAAATGACATAAGTAATGGGTATATAAATCTGCATGCAATACTGAGAATGACATATTAAACTTGTCCATTAGAAGTCGATTTTTATCATAAATCTGACTCCTGAGCAAACTCTTTCATGGTTCTCCGGCAATCCTTTTTCTGTACCAATTTGACGTACTTCCTCCCCTCATAACATATTTTTCTGTCCCCCAGAGGTCAATTCCAGACCTGCATTATTTTCAATATCCAGCCTTCTTTGTAACCATGATATCCAGTTTCACTGCCACGCAGATGATACCCAGACAGGCTGTAGAACTCATATTCTGTCCCGTCCTGCAGGAGTTTAAAGCCGGGTGTCACACAACCTCCTCAAGTTTAATGAACCTCCCACACCATCACTCAACTCTTCACTGTCTGCCTTCCAATATCAAGAAAGCTGCTAGAAACCTGGCTGTCAGGTCAGATTCTAACCTTGTGTCTGACAGCCAAGATTATAACGTTTTTTTTTCCCACAAGCTCCAGCTTATTGCCAAAATTAAGCTGTTTTATCTGCTGTTGATTCAAGATTTGATTCCTTCACCTTTTTACACCAAAGAAGCGTTTACAATCTTGTGCGTACAAATAATATCACGTAGCAGTGAGACATGTAACAGCAACCTATTTTGCAAGATATCATCTTGTGTAAACACAGAGTTAATGAGAGTGCACAAGATCTTGGTTTCCATAATGCACATGGCTGTTTTAAGAAAATATAATATTTCCACCACTTAGATCCTTCTTTAACTTCATCAACGGTATGTAAAAGACTTCTGTCTTGTGTCACAAAGCTGTGATTGTTTCCTGATGGAATTTTTAACCGGGCGATCCTTGACAATATCCTTGAGAAGTCCGTCAAAATGATATTCAGACCATGAATTTCACATCTGGACACACCCACATACAGACGTCCAACCCTGATGGATAGAAAGATTGACCCTATAAACGAAGCACCACTGCTTTTTCCTGGTTGCAAATATTGTGTTTCCACACAGTGAGAACTAACAGAAAAAAAAAAGCACGTGGTGCAAAGTTACAAAAGTTTAGAAACTCCTTGATGGTACACACACGCACACACATACACGTAAAAAAATAAACCAGCTTAAAATCTACACATGATAACAATTAAAGTGTCAACATTTTTATGCATCTATTAACGCCTCGGCTCTCGGAGGATTCAGCTGTTTATTGCTCTGAAAAATGGCTTGCAATTATTTGTCAGTCGTTGTCCTTTCCTCATCTGCAAGGGAAACCTTCAGCTCCCAGGAGGGTACGAACCAAAAGATGGAAATCTCTAGCCCGATAGTGAAGACAAACATAATCCTGCAACAAGTTACTTGGATCCCACTAACTTCGAATGAAGAGCAGATGATCTGACCACACAGTGAATGATGGTTGCAGCTCACTTGTTGCCGTGGAGTTCATCATCTCCAAAATGTGCACAATCACATTAGAGTACTCGATACCGCTTTCGCTGAACCAATAGTGCGGGCAAACACACGAGGGTAAATACCTAACCTGAGCCTGACAGGACCATTCAGTACACAATCAATAAGGCAGAGATAAGGTTTTTAAATGTGTTTTTTGGGTTCGATCAGTTCAGACAGGCAGTATGCTTGCACGTGTATTTGTAATACAAAAAAAGAAGATAAAGATACACAAGTCCCACAATCTTGCTTTCAAGTCACACATCCACCTCGACCTACCCCGACCGCACGTGCTCCTGCAGGTTTCAACCATGTCCAATGTCTTTTTACATACTTTCCCCCTTCTTTTATGTTGGCATATTTGCCCCTGAGTGTTTCTTGTGCATGAAAGATCTGCAGAGCATAACAATTCATACTGGGACAGAAAGTCCGTGGATGAATATCTGGACAAGTAAAATAAAAAAAAATCTAGGTTGGAAAAGAGAAAAGGGGACACCATGAGAAATATGTGAAAAAATTAGAAAATTGTATGTTTTCATTTTTCTGGTGACGGGAATTTCAGCAACATGTCAGCGGTATAGCCTGGAGGTAATTAATAGGTTCAATTCCCCTTCATATGGCGACATATCAGGGTCAGCACATGCTGTTGACACTTGGAGAGACTACAGAGTTGGTCTGTTGCTCGCTCCTGTAGTGTTACTCCACACTGAATGAATGTGATGGCGTGTCTTCTCCCATACAACAGCCCATATATCAGCTTGTGACCACACAGCCTCCAGTGGCGCAACAGGGCACAGCAGAGAGTCTGGTGCCAACATTAACAAGGGCCTCCTTCAGTGCCATGTACCCTCCTGCAGCGTTGCACCTGTCGCAATGTGTGCGTGCATGTGTGCGTGTGTGTGTGTGTGTGTGTGTGTGTGTGTGTACGTGAGGAAAGCATGTAAAAGACACGAGGAGCTCAAACACATTCCTTCCGTGCTGCTCATGAATCACTGGGCCCCCATCTTTTTTAGGGGGTGGGGGTCGGAAGTTGCGAATGAGATGAGGAGGCCGAAGCGTTGAACAGCTTGAGCATAGTGTGCGAATGATATGCATGCCGCCTGTTTAACTCATTACACAGTCGCTGCATTGATGCCGACGTCTCATACGGGTGTTACAGGAGAGGATGTTTACATGCGGGGAAAAAACAAAAAACACATGCGGTCTGTTAGGAACAACAGACACCATGTGCAGGCTGCGTAGACGTTTCAGATGCTATCGGCCCCCTGAAGCGGGCGCGGTAGGTGGGCTGTGATGCCACCTCTGAATAATCGCTGACTCGTCAAACTTTCCCGCATTTACCTTTTTTTTTTTTTGTTGCCCTGTCTATCGCATGTCGCCCGAGGTAAATGATGGGAAAACCGGCAGTAAAATCAAATTCACATGGATTTACTGTGATTTACTGCAACTATTTAAATTGTGTTTCTGATTTAAATATTCTTAGAGGGATCCCTAGCTACCACGATGTGATATTTGTCCTATTTGATCACTGTTTGTATCAGCAACATAAAAATGAAAATAAAATCTCTCATAATATTTCAGTTTGCATGAAATTGTAAAACAAAAAAATTCACTCGGAGGCCGCCATTGTTGTTTACGACGCAACGCTGTCTGTCGTAACGTCACAAGGTTGGCCCTTGGCTCGGTCCCGTTCATTTATTCATCGTGCGAAAATATGGCATCCGCGCAACCCTTGTAATCTCAGTCCAAATGAGCTTCAAAATGAATACCAACAAAGACGCGTAGAGGAAAGAGTCGGCAAAAGCCGCTGGTGTGCGTGTGTCGACTGCATTGCGATGCTCGCAGAGAGATTGTCTGTAAGTAGCTGCACCTTTTGTCATCGGCTGTTCACTGTAGACTTATGGATCACTGTGCTGACTGACCGGGTGGCTTCAGACTCTACTTCTGCGGTAGGGTGTTGTTTACATCGTCGCAGGAGAACATCCAGCATCTCCTGCCTGTGGCGTTTCTTCAAGCAGACTTCAATCGTTTCCAAAGGACCTTTTGTCTGCTTGTGAAAGAAAACTGCAGCACAGCGTTTGGCTTGAGTTTCCGTTTAAAACTAGCAGCCCCCGTGAGCTCTTTCAACAGCTAAATGCGTCAAATGCATCCAGAGAGAAGCGGCGAGGACACAGCTGCGGATCCTTAGGAAGTTGTGTACTTCCACAAGCAGTTTTACACTCTTTTCGTCTCTTCTTGTCCCTCGGACAGCTGTGTGGACCAGCATCAGTCCCTTCGTTTCACTTGGACTGGAAATTTCACCCAAAGCAGCACAAAGTGGCATTAGTACCGTAAATACTGCACCGTACCGAGTGAGAGTTGACACTATCGGAAGCCCAGCGTTAACACAAACAACCTTCATACGTCATCAACCCAGCATGAATTGCGCAAGTAAAACAATGGCGGCAACCCTTGGCTAAAATATATGTTATGAATTGCAATATTTAAAAGATGACCTTTTATTTATCACACATTCTAGAATGAGACAAACAGTAACATATATTTATGCTTATTAATCTTACCTTTAAAAGGGTTATTATTTTGATCTACAAAAAAAAGTCGCACGTTTTTTTTTCTTTTTTGGTTGTATTTATACGCCAAAAAGTTCAAATAAGGCATTGTTACATGTTTATCGCTGCGTTTTGGAATACAAAATACACATTAAAAATACATTCCATGAAATTAACTGGAAGTCACTGTTCATTTTGGGATCATTAGAACATATTTCAAATCAGGCACAGATGAATTTCTTGAAAGAAATTCTTTCGACATGAAACTTTTCAATTTCACACTAATATAAATCTTGTGGTGCGATCACCAAAGCACAGGCTGTTTAATCACCAGTCCCAAAGTATTTTTGAGGTGGATCAAAAAGCACATAATTTATTGAAATTTCATTAAAAGTGATATGAAATTTATTTCCTGTTTGTGCTATTTGATTGGTAATTGAAATGTGCGCTTGCTAATTTTAAAATATGTCTCTCTTTTAAGAGAAATTAACAGGAAATGTGGACATCTACGGTGTTACAACTAAATCAACATCACCCTGGCTGTATCTTGTCTGCTCTAATTCTCCCACCGGGGGCCCAACGTGCCCCGGGGGGGGGGGGGACGCAATGTCAAATTCCGCATGCCTGCGTTACCTGGCTGCGCTGCTACTGGACGGCATGCCTGGCGGGGCCGCCGGGGCGTCTGAGACAAAGAGCAACTGTGGGGCCGGTCGGGAAGGCGCTGGGGAGATGAGCGCGTAGCTGAGGGGAACAAGAGAAAACTTTTACACGGGGGAAGGGGGGGGGGGCACACAGACAGAGACAAACAACACAAACAAATTAAACGCACTTGCAGATGCGTATCAGCCGCTCCCCATCAGTCAAGCAGCCGTCACCTCTCGGCTCCGTAAATATGAACTCTGGACTTCGGCGTTGTGGTTTACTTTGACGAATTCTGTTTGCGTTTGCATTAGTGTGTGGTCTATGTTTTCGGATTGTCCTTTCCGTCTTTCACGCCCGTGTCTACCGACTGCTTTGCTCGTTTGTTTTGCCTTCATGTTTCCCTGCATTTGCTTCATTAGCTTTATCAATAAATGCCTGATTATGACTTGTGGGTTCGGCGTTTATTGATAAAACTAATGAAGGTTTATCAATAACTCAACTTGTGAGTTGGGTTCTCAATTTCATTCCAGTCGTGATATTGAATAAAACTGAGCTCACAATTTCATAGAAACATCTGTCCACCGGAAGAAGCAAAAAATTACACGGCAATACAACTTGTAATCAATTGGTGGCGAGATAAACACAAACATGTTCCCTCTAGCAACATAAACGACAAGGGAGGTACATCTAAGAGTGTTCCCCACTGCACGCTGATTGGACGTTACATTCAAAGGCAGATCCAGTGGTCAGAACTGCTATAACAGTGGTAGAATGTGATTTTAAAAATTCCCTCCTTTTCCGCGCTTCGGTGGTGCATCACCCTCATGAAAAAAAACCCTGCTGTGTGGAGTTTGCATGCTCTCCCCAAGTTCTCCGGTTTCCACCCACAGTCCAAGAACATGCAACAGGTCAATCGGAGACACTAAATTGCATGAATGAGAGAGTTAATGCTTGAATGTCTCTATGTAATGTGTGAATGAGAGGGTGAATGGTTGTATTTCTCAATATTTGGCCCTGGATTGGCCTCGCAAGCCCCGTTGCCCCAAAAACAGGATAGGAAATACAGATAATGAATCCAAAGTAATGGGCACAAGATTGAGGAAAAGAGGAAATGAAGTAGTTAACTATCAAATAATACAAATTGCGATATCCGCACTGCAGTACACTTTTAATACAGAGGATATATAGCATGAAATTACGAGCTCCAGTACGGGTATGAATCCAGTTAAAATATTGACCTGGAATTTTTTCGCTGTGCTTTAATAACGCAAATAAATCTATTACCCGTATGCATATGTATCCATTTTCTGATCTCTTAGATTTCCCACGAGGTCAATTTTTTCTAAATTCTTGCGGCAGTTCAGTCAGTCGTGCTGCCCGCAACAGTGAAATATACTACGAATGAAACCAACTTTGGAGAATATTTTCTTTGGACAGCGGAGTGTCTTGCTTAATGTATCCGGAAAAAAGAAGAATCGGGGATGCTATTTAGGACGCTTGGAAGATAATCTTCTGCCGGAGAAGCATGAGCTCATCAGTAAATCAGTGAAGCGATGATCCATAGGAACCACATAATACAGCCAGGCAATGTTGTATTTGGAGAAAAATGTAAAGACCCAGTGGTGTTGCTTTCGAAGGGCAGACTCTTCTCACACTGAAACTCATATATTTATAACCTCGCCTTCGCTTTCAAATCCCCCCCCGGCATCTGGCTGCTCCTCTTCATCCTCCTCCCGGGGTCAGGGGATCTCTGCAAGAGATGGATAAAAGTGTTTTTTTGTGGGAGGGAGAGTCAAACGGTTTGTCCGAGAGGCTCGCCGGCTGCACGCTTCGGGGACAAAAGCATCTTCTCGGCCGCCGCCAAATAAAACAGATGTTTGGACGTCGGGGATTTTGGGTGTGAAGCGATAAGATACCGATCTGATTTAATCACAGATCTCTGGTCTTCTGCTCGGTGCTCAAATGAAGCTCTTTCATTTGTTTGCTGCATAAATTAGAGGGCAGTGTTTTGAATTGTGCATGTATTTCCTGTGTAATCTTGTTTTTGGAACAAATATTAGTCAAGTGGTGGGAAAATATCCCACCACTTATTTAATTAAAGCTTATTTAATTAAAGCAACAATATCTCAAAATAAAGTTGATATCAGTGATTACTCGGCTGCTGGATCAAAAATCTGCGGTGCAAGACTTGCATAAAGTCTGTTCAACAAAAAAACTCAGCAACTTTATTGTTATTCATACAAAGAAGAAGCTTTTATCCATCTGAAAATATCTGTCTCCCAAAATCATTCATTCATTTTCTGTTCCGGTTCTCCTGAGCTCAGGGTCATGGGTGTGCTGGAGCCCATCCCAGCTGTCATTGGGCGAGAGGCGGGGTTCACCCTGGACCAGTTGATCACAGGGCCTCTTTCAAGCGTTCACGCTCTTGTTCACACAATTTGGGGCAATTTAGCGTCTCCAATTGACCTGCTGCATGTTTGTGGACTTTGGGAGGAAACCGGAGCAGACTTGAGCACATGAAAACTCCACTCAGAGTGGCCCCCCTGTCAGAATCAGACCTTCTTGCTGTGAGGCAGAAGTGCTAACCGCTGGGCCACCGTGCCATCCGCCCGTTATTTTATCCACAGACTTAATGACCAATACCTATACTTGTCAAAATCTTCTCGTCATGGCAACTGAACTTGACTTTCAGTTCTTTTTCACATCTGAACTGAAGAAGCCTCTAGGGTGAGGGGTGAAACGTACTCGAGAGAAGAAATTCGAGTCCAGTTGCCACGACAAGAACCTTTGGACAAGAATTTACCATGACCTGGATGACTAAGAACCTCGGCAGACAATGCCAATATTTTATTATCTCTATCACCTATCCTGTTTTCAGGATGACTCGGAGACTCCAAATGGAAAGGAAACCCTGTGGGAATCGAACCAGGGACCTTCTTGCTGCTAACCACCGCGCCGTCGCGTCGCCATCCAGAAACCGAGGGTTGTTTAATCAAAATAATCCGCCGACTTTGCTGTGAGAAGTTTCACCTAAAAATCAGCCACACCGAAGAAGAAAATAGTTTCACCTCATGAAACCGCGGACAATCAAGTCTGGGGGATTATCTTGAATCACAGACCTGTTCTATCTGGAAAAGACATTCAGTGGTTTTTCTTTCAAATTTAATATTTTGAGCGCTTTTTAAGCTCTCCACTCAGTTCCATTGTGAAAGAGAGAAAATATTTCAACAGCCGACGTGTCTGACGCTCAGCATGTCACCCCGAATTGTAGACGAGCTATTGGAAACACACACGAGGGGAAAGATGTGTTATCTTTTTTTTTATTTTTGGGGATCGAAGAGCCTTGATTCTCTCAACCTAAAGACACGCTGAGCTTTATCGTGACTGAGTCCACTGGACCAATCAAAATGTATGCATTATGAAAAAAACAATGTGTAATAAATATGTATGATTTATGTCTTTGTGAGGAAATCTGTCGCTTGTGAATAACATGTGCCAGTTGCACTGTAAGTCCCGCCTCCAATTTGTGATCATCTAATTATCTAATCTAATTAGTGATAGTAATCTCAATCTTACCAAGAGAAAAGACGATTTATTGAAATTGGGATTTTTTTGCAAAAGTATGCAAAAGTAAAGTAAAAGTAAAGTAATTTATCACAAACAAAATGTTTCATCTTTAATGGAAGAAAAATCGATGAACTGTCGATATATATATTGTTTATCTTCAACTTGTTAAAGAAGATGTATTGTTAACACTGTCTTATGTTTATTTTTAGTTTTCTATTTTTGATAACTTTTCTTGCACTGTCCACTTTCTCCTGTGAGTGGTTGAAATTTCCCCACTGTGGGACGATTAAACGAATATTCTATTCTATTCGATATGCTAAAAAAACAGTAATCATTTCCTGACATCACTTCAAGATTCGATGGTTTGAGAATATTTGGACGATACAGAGCCATCAGGTTTTCATTTTGTAGATGTCAGTAAATGTAGATGTCAGTTGACAGTATAGCATGATGACCTCTTACTGTCGTACTGGATAAATAATATGAGGTAATCATTTTCTTTGCTATTAAAATTCTAGCTTTTATTGAATATAAAGCGTTTTATAACTCCATCCTTTATTGTATATATAATTGTAAATTGCTATTCTATTCTATTCTATTCTAATATTACTTTTGTTTGAAAGATACAGCGACATGAAAAATGTCAAAATGAAAAAAGTATGTGCGACGGGACGTTTATCGGAGTACAGACGTATAGAAGCAAGAAATGAAACGAACATCCCACAACTTCTGACCTCCGAAGTGTACTTGGGTAAACTGTTTGTTTAACTTCCAGCAGCATCCATTTCTGGGATATTACTAAACTTCAAACATCATATTCTCCGGTTTACAGACACATAAAAACCGTTTGACACGCATTATCAGTTACTGTGGGTTCAGTCCAGGGAAATGATTTGTGCGGAGATAGACAAAGAGTCTCCCTCCGCCTGCAGCGAACAAATGGAAATGATTATGTGTGATTGAAGAGTTTGGCTGCGAGTTGTCCTCTGTCTCTGCTGGAGGAAAGCCCGACTGTCTCCGGACGTTACCCACCGGCTCACAGATCACAATCGTGATAAAGCAATTGGCCCCGAGGATTACGGTGACCCCTGCGTTCCGCATCACGCTGGATCGCTGCGAAGTTTGGAGTGTTGCGTTTGGCCGGGATTTATCTTTGTTTAGAGTGAATACTGCGACGTTTCGTGTTCAGGCCGCGGATTCCCATCAGGCTGACGGTAATATCTACATGCCAGAGTCGGACGAGATAATTGGCTCAGGCCTGTTGTTTTCCTGTCACGCTCCCCTGCTCCTGACCTATACTTTCCCTCACTCTCCTCAGTCAACCTCCCTGTTTCTCTTCTCTCCTCGAGCTCTCGCCCTTCCTCTCGTCACTTTGATGTTCCTTGTCAGCGTCACCCCCCCCAACCCACCTCGCCCTACCCCCCCACCCTCCCACCCTCTCCCAAAGCCCTGGTTAGCCAAGATTACAGGGTGGTGGAAGGAAGAAGCCGCAGAAAACTTTTTGGTTTTTCGTTTTTTTTCACCCCGTGTGTGACTCACAGAGCGAGCTTTGAATGTTCCTCATTGAAGAGATTCCTTTCAAAGATTGCGACGAACAATGAACGGCGACTGAGCCGGCGCGCAGCTGTGAACACAGAGGGACCGGGTTTTCGGGTTGAAAAGGTCACACCGGACGAGGTTCAGTAGCAAGGGGCGACAGAGAAGGAGTCGACCTCCCGGATTATCGGTGATTTTTGAACCCATCAACTCATAGTAGACCAGACTCCGTGTGAAGGTTTGCCTCGGGATGCTTTGTAAAACATTAAAACATTGAATAGAATAGAAATACAAGTTCGACAGCGCAATTAGATTTGGTTTTGAGCATGTAAGGGACAAACAAAGAAAAAAAGAATATAATCGAAGAGTATGTTAGGAGCAACACCCTCTGTCCTAGAACCGTAGCCGTATGCTAACATACGCAACATCCAAAATACTCGCATATAAAAGTAGCGCATTCGTCACCTTACGGTTTTAAGAGTCTTTATACTGGATTAAATTCAGGCACTAAGCAGGCCATCAGGAGAAGATGGGGGGGTTCTCCTTGCGCAGGACCCCGAACCGTCAACCTTCACGTTGGAGGGACGGCTGCTCCACTCATCGGGCAACAGCCAACCCAGTGGTGAGGAGGAAAACTTTTCCCTCAAAAATCTCTTTTAACAGGAGATTTAAAAAAGAAAAAAAAAAGCTCAAGAGGAGCCTCAGAGAAGGATCCTTCCTCCAGGATGGACAGCAACAGATGTCTGGTGTAAAGAGCAGAGCACAAAAAAAACACCTAAGTTGAAAACATAAACACCCGAGATTGTATCGATCTGAGTAGCAAACATCACATTTTTAAAAATATGTTGGCCTGGGAACGTCTTCATGTGTGGGTGATTGACATTTTTCAAGACTTCTGGTGGGAAAACTTAATTTGATGGACCCATGATTTCACCTGAAGAGCCACTGCAGCAGCATGACATAAGTTAGTTTCATGAAGAAGGCACATCTAAATATTCTAAAATTGTATTGCCTGAAAAGGGTCTGTGGTCGCCGCTTGGTTGAAATGATCTTCCTTTTCCTGAGACCTAAAATGAAAACTGAAAAAACTAAAGTCGGGTGTAGTATTGCGAAATGATGGTGGATGTAAGCTGCATTCAAGATTCGTGGCATGAGGCCTCCTTCTGGAAACCAGTTCCAGACGTAGCGACAACAGCTACAAAAATCACCGCTAGGTTCACACCACAGCCGATATCGGAATGCCGACTTGGATACTGTTGCGACCACTGAACAAACCACAACAAAATCTAGAGGACAATAAAATATACAAGATGTTTTTCTTGGACATTTCAGGGTTGAATGTACCATCAAAGCTAAGATGAGTCAATTAAAATTAGGCAAACTTTGCTTATCTCGCCAGCTGCTTCTAACATTAACATTAGCTTAGTTAATAGCCGCTTTCGGACAGAAAAGTTCTTCTAAGTCCAGCTCGGATTTCTTTCCTGGAACTACCCCCCGAAGGAACTTTTTAGTTTTGTATTTCCACAGGCTGTGAGGAACCACTGAAGGGACCGTTGTTACGCAAGCGTTAGCGACATGAACCTTAAGCGCCGAATGCAAAAACAAACCACCGTGAAGAAGAAGAGGAAGACAACAGGGACAACATGGATGGCCGGAATAACAACCGTGGACTCTCAGAGCCTGAGATCCCTACACTGCTTTGCTGTGTGAAATACATGAAAGAATTAGCCATTAGCTAACTCCATAGGTATTTCGGACAAACGGTTCATGTTACGACGCAAGCCCTGGCAATCTCTGTGCGGGGTAGCAGGCCAGAAGAGCTCGGTCCATTTCTCGCCGTCTCCGTCCATTTCGTTGCAAGTTGCAAGAAAACAGCTGGCCAGTGACCACCATTGTTTTTAAAAACTGGCGCTCTGCAGTCTACAAGCAGTATCCGATAATGGACTTGGCCTGGTAGTTCTACCAATCACCAGGGACCACATGAGTTCCTATGGAACCATAAAAAGACCCTGCCTCGGTGTAGGAACTAAAATGGTTCTAGGAACTCAGGGTCCACAGTTCCTGGTTCCTCCGCTGTCCGAATTCACGGAAAAAACGGCCTAGTTCTTGAAAAGGTTCTAGGAACTGCCAAAAGTTCCTACAGTGCAAAAGGAGCTAATATTGCTGACGGTCGGTGACAGTCGGTATAATGCAACCCTTTTACACCCACATTTAATCAAAGAGGAATCCCGTACTGCGTATGAGAAATCCTGAATCAGATTTTAATTAAAAACAAAAAAAAGTCAGGCGTTTGGGCGATGAAGAGCATTCAAAAACAAATAGAGTCTCCATGTCTGTCCTCAGTGTACGCGATATAACGTCTTTCATTTCAGGATAGGATAATGATAAAACAAGAAAAAATACAATACAGATGATAAAACAACGCTGACACACAACGAAGTCCGAAGATGCTACGGAGCTTTTCCTGAAGTGTTTGCTTTATTTTGCCCCCGCGCCCTGTTTTGTTCATTAAAATTCCTCCAGCGTGGCCTCCTGCATCATCCACACAATGCTTTGTTCTCAAAAATCCCCTTTTAATAATGCAAAGACTTGTAAGAGATTTCTGGAACACTTCCAGGGAGTCTTATCCCCTTAAAATCCCACCAAAATCCCCTTATCTTGTACCCACCCCCCCCCCCCCCATCTATACCGTTCGCTCCAGCCTGAACGCCTAATCTTGACCCCGGCCCGCCATGCCCCACTTCCCTGATCCTGACCTCTCCCTGTCCCCCCAGCCGTGTCAGTATAATGAATGCACCCCTGTCCTGAAACCCAGCATGCCTCTGCACCGTGATGGATGTGCACATAGCAGCCAGGGTTTAGAAAACCCCTGCAAACTCATCGCAGCCACCCCAGATCCCGTCAATCGGGTCCTCGCGCACGGCCCTTAACGCTGCGAGCGGAGGGGCTTCCTGCTCCCAACAACCCTTAAAACTTGATAGTAGAGATGGTGCAGAACCTCATCCATAAATGTCAAGCCATTCTCTCTGTGTCTCGCCCCTACTGTTAATACCAACGGCAACCGTGGAGAGTTGTAGTTCAGTCGAACACCACTTTACGGGGGGACCTGCACGGGAAAGCAGCAGTGTGAAATTGAAGATGAATTGTCGTCACTTAAGAATGCGCTGCGGAGAGGCGGAGAGAACGATCGCACATTTTGTTTGCTCTGTAAATTTCTTTTTTTTTTTTTTACGCCTGGCTTTTACTTCGGCGATGGCATTACTCATTTCCCCCCGGCAACAGGCTGTTGCTGTAAGTCAAGCAGGAATCCAGAGGTATCGTGACACACTCCCTCTTGAAAACAATGAAAATCATCCGCCTCCGTCAGCAGACCCTCACAGCCACAGGAACTGGCAGAATATTATACCAACTATCTGCTTCATCCTAATCCCGACTCTCTGCGATTTCGAGGTGGGTTTCCTGGCGGAAACCTGAGCCCCGCTTTGATATTTCAATGATATTATACACACATACACAATGTGTGCGTTCAGAGTAGTAGGTGGTGGACCCTAAACCCCCAAGATCAGCCACCTGTGTGTTATCAGGGGCAGTCTGATAATCCTCGCTGCCCTGTATCTGCCCTCTTGTGTCCCGACACGCACGCGCACACGCACGGGAAAAAAAAAAACACCCAGAGTTGCAGGCTGTTTGATCTCACTTCACTGGTTTACTCCTCAGTGTGCTTCTGCGCAAAAGAAAAAAAAAAAAAAAAAAAAAACAGAAAAAACAAACCATAACTCGGCCCCGGAGACACATTGCTCATAAGGAACACGATTATCTTGTCTCCTTTTGTGATCTATTATCGCTGGGTCTTATTACGGGAGGCCATCAAACTGTTTCTGATGTGTGAATTTGAAGTTCAGCACCTCCAGCTCCTCTGGTGAGCAGGGAAAATAAACCAGACCGGGGGAGGTGGGTGGGGGGCATAATTCAAACGTACGGTTCAGAGAAGCCGAGGAGCAGGTGAGGGCTTCGACATGCAAATCGAGAATATGAGCCACTGGGGGCTATAATTTCCCCATCAAGAAGCAAGTGGCCAGAACCTCTTCCATCCAAAACCACATCTCAGCAGGTAATTAAACACCATCACTTTCCCCCTTTTTAACCCAACTTACCCCAGCGCCTCTTTTGTCAAAACACGGGAGTCAACATGTCAACTGCACCCACCACCTTCGCTTTTAATTTGGAATTTTTCACTCCGTCCTGTTTTTGCCATTTACTTGTACGACCATATCCAAGAGGGGGGGGGGGGGGGGGCGG
>CAAKHD010008450.1:0-10877 GCA_901007705.1 Fistularia tabacaria
GAAAAGCGGGAGTGACGAAGAGCTTCGGGTCACCTTGTCCTGAAAGGAAGCCCTGGAGTGTGACAGTCTTTAGAGTTGAGAGGACACGCACACACACACACACACACACACACACACACACACACACACACACACACACACACTCTGTGCTTTACCGTTCCTTATGGACCTGTGAAGTGCTCACGGTTCATAGTTCACTGTGTTCCGCAACCTCTGAAAGTCCTTGAACGCATCATTGATGATGAAATATGGGAGTTTTTTTGGGGGGGCGGGGTGTACTACAATTGTTACGCTGCGCGTCTGATCATCGGACGGGACCCGGCTTTCGGCCCGAATCGGTCAACACCAACAAAATGCATTTCAATCGGTGGCGATGCTCCGTCGCCATGGCAACAGAGCTCCTCAGACTTTGGCCAGAAGGCTCACCTGTGTCCTCTGAACACCTGGTTTCCGTCGCCGTCGGACTGGAAGGACTTCTCTCGGCCGAGGCTCTGCATCGGAGGAGGCGGGTCAAAAACCGTCAGCCTTTTTCCAAGATACCGACCTTCTCGAACGTCCGAGCAGGACCTGGACCGCGCTTGCCTGGTTGCACAGCGAAACCTGGAAGATGTTGCCGTCGCTGCCGCCGCAAAACAGGAAGTACTCGCAGGGGTCGAGGGTCACCGACATGATCTCCACGTCGAACAGGACCGAGACCAGCATCTCGCCCGAGGACACCTCCCACAGCTGGACGGGGGCAGAAGAGGGGGGGAGGGGGTCGCAGCTGAGGGCCCCCGGAGCCAGAAGGGACCCCGAGCAGAAGGGAAAGGCACTCACCTTGACCGTCTGGTCCAGAGACGCCGTGGCGACCCGCGCCTGGGCTCCCATCAGGCCGCAGTGAAGGTCCGTTATTGGCAGCGAGTGACGGGACAGGATGTGACGGGGCTCAGGGGAGTGGCTTAAGTCCAGCTGGATTATGCTAACACACACACACACACACACACATAAGTGGAACCAGCCAGAGCAACGTCGTCTATGGCAAACATGGCTGACAAATATAGCCGCCGCAGCTGTTCTCTCTTTCCTCCATAATTGTAGTCAACTTACCGCACCTCCTGTACCCTCAACTGGCCACACCGACTGTCCAACTAGCCATACAGAACACTGTATCCTCAACTAAACACGGACACCGTACCCAATTAGCCACGCCCACTGCATCCCCAACTCTTTACACCGACTGTCTAAATAACCACGACAACTGTACCCATACCTAGCCATGCCCACTGTACCCAATCAGCAACGTCAATTGTACCCTCACCTAGCCAAGCCCACTCTACCCATACCTAGCCACACCCACTGTACATAACTAGTAATGCCCACTCTACCCAATAAGCAACATCAACTGTACCCTCAAGTTGCCACGCCCACTGTACCCAATCAGCACGTCAACTGTACCCTCAACTCGCCACGCCCACTGTACCCTCACCTAGCCAAGCCCAGTGTACCTATACCTAGCCACGCCCACTGTACACGACTAACCACGCCCACTGTACACGACTAACCACGCCCACTGCGACTGTCCAATTAACCACGCCCAACAAGCCATGCCCACTGTATCCAATTAGCTACACCCACTGTCCCCAACTAGCCACGCAGACTGTACCCTCAACTTGCGACGGCCACTGTACCCTCAACTAACCACACTCACTGTTCCCGACTCGCCACTCGAACTTTATCCTCAACTAACCATGCCCATACTACCCTCCACTAGCCACACCCACTGTACCCTCAACTAGCTGTGCCCGCTGTTCCCAATTACCCATGCCTACTCAAACAGTGACCTTCTTGGCAACCGTTGTTAACGACTCCTGAGGCGTCTGATTGGCTGGTCACGGAACCCCACCCCTTTAGGTGTGTCCTACCTGGACAGGTTCCAGATCAGTCCCAGGTTGTCTTTCCCTCCGGAAACAAGATGGCTGCTGTCGTCGGTGAACTTCAGACAGGTGATGTCTTGATAGTGACGGCTGAGGACGGACAGCAGCTTACCTGTGGACACCTGACCAATCACACGGCAGGAGACAGACACACCTGAACCAGCGCTTTATCATTTCGCAGATTTGGGTGAATAACGTGAAACTCGATTATTTTGACATTTTAAAACGACGTAGCGCTCACCTCCCACAGGTAGATGGCCTCGGCCACCCCTGCAGCCAGGAAGAGCCCATCGGGGGAGGCACTCAGACAGGTGACCACGGCTGGGCACACGATCTTCTGCTGCAGCTGGTCCTGGTGGGACGTCAAGCGGTAAGAATCCCAATCGCACATCCATAAATCGAAGATACTTCACAGAAAACAGCGCTTTGTTCTGCCGCTTTAACCGTCTTCTAGAAACTTCTTCCTGGCAGATCCAACCTCAACATCCTTCCACCCACATCTTCACCGTCCCTCATCTGTCCACGTCCAAACCTTCTCAGTCTGACTTCTTCAGAACATCTAACACGTGCTGTCCCTCTGACGGACTCGTTCCTGATCCTCCCCGTCCTCCTCACTCCCAAAAACAAACCTTCACATCTTCATCTCTGCCTCCTGTCTTCTCCTCAGTGTCTCCAAACCAGACACCATGGCTGGACTCACCAGGTCTTCCACACCTTCACAGACCCTTTTCTCCACTCGTTTCAACCTGCTCTCCACCCATTCCCTCGCTCCTGACCCACAGTACCTAAACCTCTCAACCTTCTCCACTCGGGTCCCTCCCGTTCACGCACATGTATGCTCCATGCCCCCCTTCCAGGACCAGACCTTCGGCTCTCTAGATGTTTCTCTACCTGCTCCCTGTAGATCACAATGTCACTTGTAAACAATCAAGAGTCCCCTGTGATGTCCACCAGATGTCCATCACCACAGAGGAGGCAGGAGAAACCACACCCTCATGTAAAACATAACCTACACAAAGGACTTCTTCAGTCCCGGTGCTCTTCATCTACCTTCCTCTGGATCTCCCACACGTTGATGAAGTTCTTGCCGAGCTGCGCGGACAGCAGGTATCCGCCGCCCAGCACGCACAGCGTGCGGGCGCCGCTGTTCCCGCCGCGGTAGGACAGCAGGCTGGAGCCGCTGTGCGGGTCGAACACCGTGCAGTTCCACAGTTGCGAGCCGGAGTCGCTGCTCAACACCACCTCCAGGGGCGCCGCCATCTTGGCTCTAACACACACACACACACACACACACGGGGGGAGGGGGTTGAAGGCGCATGCGCAAAAATGACGTCATGACTGACTCGTTTTACGCGCCTCTGGGAAATGTAGTCGGATCTTGTGAGCGGCTCGGAAAGAAGATAAGATAGACTTCATCGATGCCGCCAACCGTCACAGCAGCTGCAGAGGGTAGAAACGTGTGCGAGTAGTAAATAATAGAAAGAATATGCAAATAAATGAAAAGACTCTTCTTCTTTTCCTTCGGGCTTTTCCTGTCAGCAAATCCACAACTTCTCCATCGAACCCTCTTCTCTGGATCCTCCTCTCTTCATGTCCTCTCTCACTCCCTCCATACATCTTCTCTCTGGTCTTCATCTAGACCTCCAATTCCAATATCTTCACTCTCCCTCCTCTGTCCATGACCCAACCATCTCTGACCTTCTCTCCAAAACATCTACCATGTCATTCCTGATCCTCTCCATCCTGGTCACTCCCAAAGAGAACCTCCACATCTTCATCTCTGCCACCTCCAGCTCTGCCTCCTGTCTTTTCTCCAAACCATCCATCATCTCTGCTCTCACCACTGTCTCCTCCACCTTTCCTTTCCTTCTGGCTGATGTTCTTCTATCTCATAGAACCCCTGACACTTTTCTCCACCCATTCCAACCTGCTGGAACCCGTTTCTTCAACTCTTCTCCACACTCTCCACTGCTCTGGACTGTTGACCCTCAGTGTTTGAAATCCTCCAACTTCTTGATCTTCTCTCCATGTAGCCTCAGCGTTTCACCCGGGTTCCTCTCATTCACACACATATATTCCATCTTGCCACGACTAACCTTCATTCATCTCCTCTCCAGAGCAAACCTCCACTTCTCAAGATGTTCCTCCACCTGTTCCCTGCTCTCACTACAGATCACTATATCATCTGCAAACATCATGGTCCATGGAGATTCCTGTCTAACCTCATCTGTCAGCCTGTCCATCACCACTGCAAACAAGAACTTCTCCGTTACACCTACAGCACACGTCACCTCTGTGTCACAGCGAGCATACATGTCCGAGATGAAGAAAGACCACGTGCAATATATGCAGTAGGATTCAAAATGTGAAAAGAAATGCCTTGTGTGGTGAGCGGTTATGGAAAATACAGGCGTGCAGCGGGAGATACGGGTGGGAAAAATGAAAACAAAAACAAGCGTGGACGAGGAAAACAGTGGGGCAGTGAGTTCGTGGAGGTCCTCAGTCATCCAGGACATGGTGAATTCCAGTCAAACACCTTCTCGACTTGAAGATGTCTCACCCGCTCCTTCACTTCTCTACCTATTTTATCCTTCTTGTTGTCATTCTGTTATCATTTTTTTCCCCCTTGTTATCATTCCATCCTCACCCTGCTTATTAATTTTTTTATTTACTATTATTTTTATGATTATTTTGTCCTTGTTGTCATTCTGTTACCTAGTTTTAATTTTTATTGTCTCAATCCTTGTTGTCATTCTGTTGCCTACTTTTATCCCTGCTGTTGTCACTGTCACTTATTTTTATCCTTGTTATCATTCCAACCTCATCCTGCTTATTTATACATTTCATTTTATCTATTTATTTATTTTTTGTCCTTGTCGTCGTCACGCCGCCATTTATTCTTCCCCTTGCCGTTGTCTTTGTCCTTTTAATTATCTCTGCTATTTATATTTATATCCATATTTATTGATATTGTTATTGTCGCGCTGCTGCGACAATCCAGTTTCCCCCATGGGGATCAATAAAGTCCTATCTTATCTTATCTTGTAACAGGTCCGAGACCAGTTGCCACGACAAGAGGACAATAAAGTCCTAAATTTCGGGAGGGAGAAGGTGTGTGGATCGTCCCTCCGGATAGAAAACTAAATCTGACATGACTCAAGAGTATACAGCTCTTGGGTGCAGCGTCATGGGACACGAGTAGACGTGTAGGTGCATTAGGGATTAAAAAAAATAAATTACAGGCCGAAGGCGGCGGTGCAAATTTCCGGCCGCCTTGCAGTTTTGGATACTATCTCCATGGCAGTGTGAGTAGTCAGCCGGTTTGTTGTTTACCCTAGCGGTGCAGCTACACGGCAGCTGGTTTGCGTTTGTTCCAGTTCCAGTTTCTTGGCCTGATTCGGAGCAGCCGACGCTCCGGGGGGGGGGCTCCTCAGTCTGGCTGTGAGGCTTTGGTGGGTGGGGGGGCTTCACACCACCGGGCGGGGGTCCGCGGGGGGACGGTGACATTTTTGTTGACCATTTTTTGGGGGGGGGGGGATTCCATCAGTGTGGCGTCTCCGTGTGTCCGCCAGGGGTTCCTCCGGGTTCCTCCGGGTTCCTCCAGCAGGAGGTTGGTCGGAGACCCCGAAATGTCCTTGTGTGAATGCGTGAGTGTGCGTCTGAGATGGATCCAGGGTGAACCCCGCCTGAACCCCCAAAACAGCTGGGAATCAGCTCCTCCCGCCGCGCATTTCAATCCGATGGTCATTGAGTACAAAGTAAAAAGGTACGTTTATTTATGACACCTGGTCTGGTTTTAGATAAAACACACTTTTATAAAGAGTCTATCGGCCAGCTTGGGGTAAAAATGCTGATCTACCGAATAAACCATCCGTGTTCAGACACTTCACACCAAATTAAATGACTTTCACGCGATTTAGAATTAATTGAATTAACACTGACATAATTATTATAAGGCTCAAAAGCAGCCAAATAAGGTTATGTAAAGGAGTGGAAATAAACACAATTCACACACACACAAACACATGCCATACTGATGTCACAGTTTACATCAGGTTAATTAATCCTGACAAGTGTCTGCGTTTAATCCTGCTCTCCGTCTCCTCTGCCAATCAGAGCGGCCATTGTTGTCTTTCCCCTCCCCCGCGCCGTGTGCGTTCAGACTTTGCGTCAGCCTGTTGCAGCGGCGGCGGCGGCGTGAGGACGGAGCTCGTATGAAGCGTCACCGCGCCCCTGTGAGAGGAAACCATGACCTGCTGACCCCCGACAAACACACACAGTGAGTGTATGAACACACACACACACACACACACACACGCTGAAGTGAATGAGGCGGTCATTCATTCGTCCGTTATCTCTGCTGGTTCTCCCGCACTCAGGCGGGCTGGAGTCCATCCCAACCGGGATTGGGCGAGAGGTGGGGTTCACCCCGGACCAATCACAGGGCCACATATAGAGACGCTCATCCAGTCATTGACAGGTCACATAGAGACATTCAGAGGACTGAACAAAAACGGGAAAAAAAACTGGTTTTGAGGTTCGTTGAGGTGGTGATAACCACCATCACAACGTGGAGATCCTCAAACTCATTTGTCTGAAGAACCGTATGAGACAGGGTGATGGGAAGTGGACCTGCAGTAACCCCTACCTGGTCTTGGGTGGGCTTTCGAATGACACCACCTCAAAGCTGGTCTGACTTTCAGTTGGAGAGTCAGGTACAGCGTTATGTTTGCGGTGAAGGCTGAAGCTCAGGTTAGGATTAGGGTTCTGGTAAATGTCGGCTTTCCATTGGTTCCGCTACCAAGTTTGTGTCCCGTTTACCGATTGATGATTGACTGTACTTTCAACATATGTAACAAAAAAAAGAAAAATCCTGGTTTTAAGGGTTGAGGTTGGATTGTTACAACCGCCGTCAGAAATGGGTCTTTCTCACAATCCTTTATCTGAAGAACCTTGTGAGATGGAGTGATGGAAAGTGGACCTACCCCTGCATGGTCTTGGGTGGGCTTTCCAACGACACCATCTCCAAGCTTGTCTGACCTTCAGTTGGAGAGGCTGAAGCTTGGGTTAGGGTTAGGATTAGTGTTAGGTTTAGGGTTAGGGCTCTGGCAAATGTTGGCTTTCCAATGGTACCGGTACCAAGATTGTGGAGGAGGATTTAAACAAAAGAAAATGTGGTCATTAGGGTTCAGATGAGGTAAGTTCCTACTTCCATAACCAAAGAAGTGATCCTCAGAATAATTCATCTTCAGAACTGTGGGAGAAAGAGTGATGGAAAGTGGACCTACCCCTACATTGTCTTGGGTGAGCCTTCTAACGGCACCACTGTCAAGCCTGTCCGACCTTCAGTTGGAGAGTCAGGTTCAGCATTACGTCTGAGGTGTTGAGGCTAGAGCTTGAGTTAGGATAAGGGTTAGGATAAGGGTTAGGGTTAGGATAAGGGTTAGGGTTAGGATAAGGGTTAGGGTTAGGATAAGGGTTAGGGTTAGGGCTCTGGCAAATGTGAGCTTTCCATTGGCACCAGTACTAAGTTTGTGTTCCAGTAACTAGATGATTGACACTAATTTCAAAGGATTTAAACAAAAAAAAAGTCCTTCGGGTTAAGGTTAGGTAAGGGTGTTCCAACCACCGTAGCCAAAGAGGCGATGCTCAAAATCCTTTATCTGAAGAATCGTGTGAGACAGAGTGATGGAAAGTGGACCAACCCCAGCATGGTCTTGGGTGGGCTTTCCAACGACACCTTCTTCAAGCTTGTCTGACCTTCGGTTGGAGGGTCGGGTTCAGCGTTCGGGTTAGGGTTGAGGCTGAAGCTCGGGTTAGGGTTCGGAAAAGGGTTAAGGTTAAGTCCGGTTATTCTGTGCTTTCCATTTGTGCGAGATTATTTACATTACTTCTCGAAGGATTTAACAAACAAAGAAAAATCTTGGTCGGTGAGGGGGTGATAACCACCATCACAGATTCGTATCTGAAGAACCTTATGAGACAGAGCCATGGAAATCGGACCTACCTCCACATTGGTGGACTTTGGTGGACTTTCCAACGGCACCACTCCTAAGCTTGTCTGACTTCTGGTTGGAGAGTTTGATTTGGAGTTTGGATGAAGGAGTTAACTCGAGTTCGGGGTTAGGGTTAGGCCTCTGGTAAATGTGGGCTTTCCATTGGTACCAGTACCGAGTGGGTACCTTCCTGCCGTGAGGCGCTAACAACTGCGCCACCGTGCCCCCCTTAATGAAACAGACATACCCATAGTTTTTTCTTCCCCATCACTTTTCCACTGAGGAACCGAAGGAAAGTGACTGTTTTCAAAGTTATTTCTGGACGATGAAAGCGGCCCTCAGTGATGAACGTGTCTCGCTCCGATTCCTCTCCCCGCCGTGCCTCCGCAGGTCGGGGGTCAAATCTCGTCCCGTCGTCCACTCAGGGTCGGGTCCAACGGTTGCTCTGTCCAGGGCTGAACCGGAAACCGGACCGCAGAGGCAACAGGCGGCCTCTCTGACTCGCCGGCTTCGGTTCGAGGATGAGACGGAGACGGAGGCGGAATCTCGTTACCTGGAGCGGCAGCAGCAGCGGCAGAGGAGATGGATCAGGCAGGGGTCGCCGGATGTCCTGGTCTCCAAACCTAACTTGATCTTGAATACGGGCGGCGGAGTGGAGGCGGGGCCTCGGGACGCTCACAGTCAGCGGCGAGGAGACGTCATGGTGACGGAGACGGGGAGGACGACGAAGGCGAAGACGAGGAAGACAACGGGGACCACACCCTTGACGGGGATGGGGGTGGAGCAGCAGGACCGCTCCGAGAAGGTCCAAGGACTCGACCGCGACCTCCGACTCCTCCTGGCCTTCTCCGACCAGCAGCACCCCTCCAGACTCAGCATGTGGACCGAGCCAATCAAAGAGACCTACATCGGCGCCATCGGTGAACTGCCGATCAACCCCTACGCCCTCGAGCGGCGGACCGCACCCGAACCCGAGCCCATGAAGGCACTCATGAAGGTGCTCAAAGGCACCGAAGAAGACCGGAACAAGCCGGAGCAGAAGGGAACCTGCAGAGACCTGCTCACCGAGAGGGACACGAGGCCGAGGACGACAGGTCAGATGGTTTCAAGTGAGAAACATCATGACTCAGTCGCTCTGTGATTGGCTAATATACTGCTGACTCTTTCTGGATCACACAGATCCTCAAGCCCCGCCCACCTGGGACCCAACCAGCACCGGGAAACTAAGACAACCGATCGGTGTGGAGCTCCAAGGCGACACCGCGTTTCCTGAACGGTGAGTTGAAAAGCAAAGTGAAGGACAGATTGTGTGGACAAGCTCCACTCCGCACAAGAAGGGCCCAGTGGGAATTGAAGCAGGAACCTTCTCGCTGTTAGCTTACCGGCTACACACTTAATGCTACAATGTGTTGCTACATGTAACTTTGCTACACTTTGTGGCAAAACTCCGGAGTGAAGCCGGTCCACTTTTAAACCATCAAACCGTCCCCGACCGGCTTGAACGCCTCTTCCGTCCGTCCGCCGCACCAAATCCCCGTAAACGTCTCCTGCCTTCTTAAAGACGATGATCTCCGTCGCCGTATCTCACCCACAACAACTTCTCCGTCCCTTCACGGACGAGTCCACGACACGCACACCTCGCTCGTGCCTTTCCAGGATTTTGGCAGGTCCGCTGTCTCTAAACGCCGCTTCACAACGTGTCAAACGCTCCTAACTCAGATCTCGACTCGGATCACGAAGGAAAAGATCCACCGAGCGACGGCTCGGATCTCGAAAAACTCCCGAGTCAATGCACGTGGAAGTCAAAGGTCCGCAGTACAAACGAAATCATCAGCTTAAATTTAAATTAAAGCCTTAAAAAAAATAGGTTCCACCGTATTTCTGTTTCCTGCAGGCTCTCCAGAGATGCCTCTTCTCGCCGTTCTCTGCGTCACTTCTTCTCCACCGTGACGCTGAGCAGGACTCGAGCCGGGAGCCTGGACCGTCTCACTTCTCAGCTCCGCGCCTCAGCACCCGACTTCCTCCCCGCCCGGCCGGCCCGCCCGCATTCCGGCAAGTTCCCCGGCCCGCGTAGAGCCTCCTCGCCTGTCCAGCCGTTCAGCATGGTGAGACGCTAGAGGCGAAATTCTACGTTCTTGGTCAACGGCAAGTAAGGACTTGATGCTCACTGACTGACAGGCCGCTGATGATTTACCTTTGGTGGCCAACAGGGGGCGCCATTCCCTCAGCTCAGGAAGTCTTTGTCCATCCAGAGCTTCTCATCGCAGCAGAAAAAGGAGGATAGTGTCGTAATATAGAGGTACAAGTATCACGCTAATACTATGATTACTCTTGTGAGAGGACAAGCTAATGTATGGAGTACAAGTACGACTGATTAACAAAAATTCCTGCTTGAAAAAAATTGTACAACTACGACAAATAAACCCACTAAACAGCACTGTAAAAGTCGTCTCAGTATCAGAAGTACTGCAGTAATAAGGCAGAGGATTATGATTAGTACTACCAAATGTGGTATTATTCTAGGTCTTTGTTTTTTAAATGAAATCAGTCAGTCGATAGATGATCAGTTCACATCTGTTTAGTTTTTTTCAAATTCTTTATTTAGATACAAACAGGTCACATGACTCGGCTGTGGACTCGGACAAAGACAAATCTCATTCATCAACGCTTTATAAAACCGATAGTCATTCGATCGACAGCAAACAGTGTAGCTCTTTCAATGGTACTCAAGCTGCGGTCTGGGGACCCCGGAAGGCCCTCCAGCATTGAAACGTTTCGTCAAAGTGGTTTCTTCTTTCGTCTTGATTTTGTTCTTTTTCTGTATTTGTTTTTCCAGGTCGATGGTCGTGTTTAAATGAAGGTTAGTGAAAACGTCTCAAGACTCGGCCTTCCGTTTGTAACACGGGGGGGGGGGGGGGGGGGGGGGGGGGGTGGGGGGCTAAAAATTAAAAGGGGTAAAAAAAAAAAA
>CAAKHD010008450.1:10897-24456 GCA_901007705.1 Fistularia tabacaria
ACGTGCGAAAGGCAGGCCTGCCTGTTTGAACACGGGGGGGGGGGGGTGTCTCGAGATGTGAGGCCATTAATACTTAACGGTTCAAACGTAACCAAAACATTTACAGCGCCAAAGAAATGTTGAGCTAAAAGAGCCGACTAAGTATTATTATCATCATTATTCTTATTATTATCACTGGTTTCAGGGCTGCGTGACGCATTCAAGGGGGCGCCATGTCTCAAAAGGAGTCTGGATGTGCTCTGCAAAGCAAACAAAAGTATTTGTGAAGCGTAGACAACCCTTCCGCCGGGCGATGAGCTGCATAATCAGCTTATCGATGGGGCGATGGAACATTTCAGGACAACTAAAATGAAATGTGGGAGGAAACCGCGTGTGCGCGCGCAGAGGTTGGTTCAGTCAAAAGTTTGTAAACAATAAGAAGTGGTAGTGTTTTACGACGTCAAATATTATCAGCTCATTTTCACACAAACAGCAGTTTTTCGGTGCAATCGTAGAGTGTAACCTGGGCTTAAATAATGTTAAGCTAAGTTTAAATAGAGTTTAGTTTGGTTTAAATAAAGTTAAGCGGGGTTTAATCCGAGTTGAACTAGACTTGAATGGATTAAAATGGAGTTTAAATAAGGATAAACCGACAGAAAATGATGTTATCGTGAGTTTAAATGACGTTATACTGGATATAACAAACGAGAACAACGATATGTTTGACCCTGCTGACCTTTGACCTCCTCGGGATTAAAGAGATAAACACTCGAAAAATCAAACAAAGTGCTTTTTTCAGTCTAGTAGAGTTCAGCAGAGTTCGGGAGGGACCAGCAGAGTCCAGCAGGATCGAAACCGCTTCTGGCGCGAATCAGAGGACGATGAGGAGGATAATGACGACGAAGAGGATGGCAAGCAGCACCCCGATCGCACACCACTGCCGGCGATCTACGGACAAACACACACACACACACACACACACACACACACACACACACACACACACACACACACACACACACAGTCTGTCTCCTGCGGCTGAACGCGTTCTGTTTTCTAAGACCGACAGTGGAAAAATGGACTTGTACATAAGAGAGCGGAAATGTTTAATATTAGCGCCGTAAAAGTCACATAGGACCTTGAATCAAGGTATTTGAATAAACACTGTCTCGACTTTCACCATATTGTGTCTATCAGTGATGGTGTGTGTGTGTGACGAGCCTCTGAGCTGCTTTCTGTTCTTAACCAGTGTTTACGTTCAACCATGGCTAACGGTGTGTTGCGTTCTCTCTCTCGACGTCGCAGTTGTGATGGCATGTTAATGTAGCTAAGCTAATTCTACTTTGCAACGGTCTCTCAAACGGGGAGGGGGTTTCACTGAGCTCTTGTCACGTTACCCTGGAAACAGCTGGCTTTTAATTCCAGCTGATTTGATAGATTTGGATATATTGATATATAAATACGATGAATATTGTTATTCGTCGAGGGTGATGTCAGGTGTTGCCGGGCAGATTACCACTGGTCATGTGAGACACTTTGGCCAGTTTCTTCATCACGTTGTCCAGTCGGGAGTGGGTGTTGTCCATCTCGTGGCTGAAGTCGTCCAGCATCCTGAGGAGAACAGGCCACTTTAGGACCCTGAATCTCAGTGTTTGGTGGAAACCTCGGATCGAGGAGGATCTGCTCTTACACGGCCTGCTCGTCCAACTCCATGCCGATCCTCTCCGACATGTTCTTCAACACGCCTATGGTTCCCGACACCAGCTCCAGCTGCTCGTCCTGCTGCTCCGCTATCAGCTGACCAACACATGTAAAGCCGACTGAAGAAACGCCGTGGAACATCTCGACGGCTTCTGAGCTCAGTGAGCGTGGTCCGGATTTCGAGTGGCCCGCAAACATACCTGCTGCTGCACCTGCTGCTCCTCAATCAACTGAGAGTTGGCGTTGTGCAGCTGCTGGTCCAGGCGGCTGTATTTATCGGAGCCCGAAGCGCCGCCGCCCAGCAAAGCCTGATCGCCGTGACGACATGAGCGCAAGGTGTGACACATCGCTGCCGTCGGAGGCCTTCACAGTGGAGGTCTGATCACAACTCACCTGTTTGCTCTTCCTGTCGGACGTTACAGCCGGACTCGACATCTGCTCCTTCATCTCCTGCAAGACAAGCAACGCAATGAAATCCCGTCTGGAAAGATTTGTCTAAGCTCCACCCCAGATAAGAGGCAGGGAATGGATGGATGGATGGATGGATGGATGGACGGGTGGTGGTGCACCTTGATGGAGAGGCGGGTGCTTGTGATGAAGGCCTTCCTCTTGGACAGCTCAGCTGCATCCAGATTGAACTTCTTGGGGTTGGACTCCACGATGCCTTCACTGACAGTTAAGAAAACACGGCAGTTGGAGCGGCTGGTGACGCGGCAGCAGCTTTGGACCTCAAAGGATATTGATGGTCTCGTCCAGGTCCTCCAGGTCCCACTCGATGGAGCGCAGACTGTTCCGCAGTTCGTTCGTGGTCCAGTCCATCTCCTCCTTGGAGGCTCCGCCGCCCTCCTGCAGCAGCTCCCGCCATCTGTGGTGGAGGCTCTGAGCGGCGTTCACAGCCTTCTGCACCTCGCTGTCAAACCGGCAAACCGATCACATTGAGTTGACGATCATTTCTGCGAGTCCAAGTCTCATCGTGTTTAAAACATCTTGATCTTTACAGAAACACTCCCTCCCCTGAAGTAATATTTAAATTAATGCATTGACTTTTTTACCCTTTAAAGTCCTGAAAGGGAGAAGTAAGCATTTTCCCGATACCCGTGGTAGCACGAAAAGAATATTTCTGATTCGTATTTAAAGTGAACCCTTTTCCTTGACTAGCGTTATCTCGTGGAGGAGGATGACGGGTGAAAGTCATCCTTTGGCGATTTCAGAACAAAGCAAGCAGACTGGGTGTGCGGCTACCCGGTGGTGGACATTTGAAACGCCTGAAACCAGATGTTACCTGCTTGAAATACTATTTAAATGTTCAAAATACATCAATTAAACACATCAAACATCGCAGTGACGCGGTACCACGTCCGGTTCTGTGGTTTCACGCCGACAGGCGGCTAGCTCCGCCGGCTAACGCTAGCCGAGCCGGGAGCGGTTCTGACCCTTTCACGACGAAGAACGGGTCTTCCATGGACATGTTGCCGGTTCCGGTTCAGTCCGCGCGGGGCTCCATCACACGGATCCGCAGATCCGGATCCGCTTCGCCGGTCCTGGACGAACCTGGATCCAGATCGAGAGGCGGCTGTTCTGCTTTGTTTACAAGCTGCCGGGGCTTCCGAGGCGGAAATGGGGGTGTGACGTCAGGACCATGTGGGTAAAGACAGCCGTATACGTCAATCATTTCCGGTTGGTTTCTATTTTAAAAATGTTTGAAAATACGAACTTTTATTTAACTTTAAAAATAAAGAAATAAATCTGTTCATGTGATAATTGGTCATTGAGGCATTTTAATTGATAGAAAGTACTTTTTGATCCGCGAACGGTTACATTTTAATTTTGTTTCGGAGAAAATTAATATAGGAAGGAAGACATAAATGAGGACTCTTTTTAATATTATTTTTATGTTTGCTTTTTTAATATCACAATGCTGTCGTAAAATTAAATATTCGAGTCGGACGTGTGTATAACCTATTTCCGACTCGACATGAATAACGCGAATTTAAAAGACTTCATCCGCATTTTTTAGTAAGTTTTTGTCAGAATGTTTCCATTTTTTTAAAATTCTTGCCGGCGGGAACAGGCGCACTTCGTCTCCGGTCTGCTAGGGGGCGCTGCTTCATCCCCCCCGCGCGGTCTTTTCACACGTCAACCGCGCAGAAGAAGAAACGGCGCGTCGCCGCGACATTGCTCTTTGTGACCCCCTTTGTGCGAATCCGACGGTTGCTACCAGTTAGCCTCATATCGGATCGACCGACGGCGGCAGATCGTCTTGCGAGAACCTCCCTCCGCTCACCCAGCCGTTCACCACCGAACAGGTGAGAAATTACATTCCGTATTTTTAACCTCGCTAGCAGCGTTAGCTCCCGCCATTAGCTTCTTTGTTCGAGCCGCAAGCTAACGGTTCGCGCTCGTTTGCTAACTGTCGTCACCGCAGCGCGCGCGTTAATCCGTATCCAAACCTCACCGATTGACTCCCCCCGATTTACCGATAGCCAGCCCGGTTTTGATTTTAGACAACGACATTTCTTTTTCATTTCGTTGTCGTCTACTGGACCCCGAACAAGCCCAGAGGCGGTCGAAATCGTAACCCCCTGTGCTACGGGGGAGACAGAGCGGGGCGGTTTGCCCCGGTTAGCTCGCATCTTAGCGGGGCTCCTGTGTTTGGATGCGGACGCGTGTTCAGGGCCTTTGGGGTCACCATCGATTCGTATGTGTTTGTGCAAAATGAGTGTAACGAATGTTTGCACAACTTGAGTTTACTAAGATTCCGTAAGATTCTGGTGCGAAGTCACGAAACACCCGGGATCTGGTCCGTGAACGTACCATTCAAACAAGGCAATAATCAAAATCCTCATCGTTCACTGGTTACGAATCGATTTGGAGGTAATGTTAAAAAACAATCTGTTATTTAATTGTAGTCAAACGTATGTACGGTGTTTTGTGATCATTTTCACAATCATGAATTTTACCCGTAAAAGAAGACCTCTGAATGCACAAAAATGTGCTTAGTGGTGAGAAGAGATGCAAAATGAATTAGTGATACTCATCACAACTCGAGTGCAAAAGTGTAGATATTATAAAAAGAAAAAAAAAGCACTCAGTCAGAACAGCAGAGCTTCGATCTTTGAAATGTACCCGGAGGGGAAATTTTCCTCTGTGCAGCCACGGGGCAAAAGTTGGGTGTTGAACGTCTTTACAACGCGAGGGAGCGCAGGAATGGAAGCGGGAACTTTGGGTTCCAAGATGACCGTTAGTGTCACCCTCGTAACTGCGCTAATGTGCAACAAACATCTCAGTCACACATTCGTTTTAGACTCTTGAGCCTCTGCCCAAATAGCAAAATGACTCCTGACCAAGTAGTCGTGATCCGTCAGTAACGTCTAACTTGTCTCCTCCAGACACAGGAAATCGTCTCCATGGCGCTACGACGAGGACACATCCGCTACCTGAAAGTAAGTCCGTCAGTGACCTTTGGAAACAGCCCCATCAGCAGAGGATGAACCGGAATGTTGTGTGTGTTTCAGGTGTGTGAGGTGCAATCGTCTCACAGTGATGACGGTCAGCATGTTTCCAAGGGAGGTGTTGGAAAGGTGACCGCTGCTGTTTGATCGGCCGGGACTCGACGGGCGAAACGGCCCGTGCACGTGTGCATGATGGTGTCTCGTGTGTGTGTCCAGGAGCTGTACGACAACGGCTTCGAGCAGATGATGGAGGACGAGGACAGCCGCACCAACCTGATCGTCAACTACCTGCCGCAGAGCATGAGCCAGGACGAGCTGCGCAGCCTCTTCAGCAGTGTCGGGGACGTGGAGTCGGCCAAGCTGATCCGGGACAAAGTGGCAGGTAACGGGTCAGGGTCGCTGCGGTGCAGGACAGCCTCGCTTCTGTGGAGCCGCCGGTACTAGCGCTACGAGGACCGGTCGCGGTAGCACTGGTAGCTGTAAAAAAACAAAAAAACAAAACTGTGAGAAGGACCTTCGGGATAAAAAGCCACTGTTCTCTTTGATTGTAGTTTATTTCTCGCTGTCTTCCTCTGGGCCGTCGACCCGGCCAGCGTCGGTCATTTAAACACAAGAAATGTGTAGATTAGAGAGGTTATGATCATGACTGTCAATTTTTTGATGGTTTTATTTTACTCTTATTTCTTTATTTTTGTACTATTTGTTTCTTTCCCCTTATGTTTATTGTGTTTTTGTGCTTTTTTTGTTGTTGTTTTAATCAGCTCTTCCAGGAAAAGTGCCTCGTTTCTTTCAAAGACCCTGGAAAAGTTACAGTTAGCGTTGGCGTTCTTGAAAATGTCTAGGAAATAGAGCTACTGATTCCGAATGTTTGTTGATTCATGTTTGTAGTTCAAATCCCACGTCATGTTTCTTGTGTTCAAACTTTCTTTTAATCTGGAACAAAATTTTTTTTTTTTTTTCTCGTTGCATCGCGGAAGACCCTGGAAGGACCCCCGGGCCTCCGGGCCCGTCCCCGCAGGTCCCGCGTCCATTCCGCGATTGAAGACGAGTTCACGGCGGTGTTACCGCGGGGCGTTTGCACCCCCACAACCCCCCCTGACAGGAAGCCAAGCCGGAGTCCCGAGCGGCACCAGCAGGTGTCAGGCGTGAGCCGGCGTCTCACTGGGTCGTAGCGGCTCGAGTCCACCGGGCGGCAGCAAGGCACCTCTGAAAACCTAAGAAGTCGTCCAGCCGCTCGTCCTGTCATGTCAGCAGGATGTGTTTACCCCCCCTCGCTCTTTTCTTTTTAAAATGTAAAATGTTCGGGCTTGCGACCCCCCCCCCCCCGAGTACGGAGCTTTTGTTTTTCGGTTGGGACCTCTACGCCGAGAGATTTGAAAACCGTTCGAATTTTTACGGAAAGTAGAAAGATATCTTGTTCTGGCAAAAACAGTTCCAGAAACTGTGTGAAACTCAAAGTTTGACTTAATTGTCGGCGGATTCGACATCCGGGACGCCTCCCGTGTCGAAAATGAACCCCGGTCCGTCCCCAGGTTCCTGCCGAACTATCCCAAGTGCAAATGGGCTCCGGTGAAACCCCCCTCCAAAAATCAGGCGCTTCGGTCGGCGTCAGAAAAGGTTTTCTAAATTCCGCGACGTTTGAATGCGACGAGGATTTCAGTTTTGGGCTTCAAAAGTTGAATTTGATTTCAAATGTGTGTTTTTGGAACTGTTCAGAATGCCTTGTTTTCCTGGAGACCACCGGGGCTTTTCTTTCAATGTTTCCTGAACCAATGTCTTGAAGGACGCCTGTCATTTTTGTTTCCTGCTTTTATAACTTGTCTGTTTTTTTATTTGTTTATTTATTTATTTCACCGACCTCAACAGGTGACTGACGTTAGCCGAGAATCGGGCCGAAGCGATATGTAGCTAATCCTGCTGTTGTCACGGTAACACGACCAGACGCGGGGGAAGTGTCCTCACCGAGACCGAAGGGCTCGATGTCCGAAGTCGGGTTCAGACCAGCAGAAAGTTTTCTGGTTTAATTCCAAGGAGCCGTAGAAACGCCCCCCCTGCCTTCCAGGTCCGCGGCTCGTTCCGCTTCGAGATGCGAGGCAGGAAGTGTTGAGACGGAGTCGGTATCGTGGACGAGTATCCGCCCCCCCCACGACAGCTTCGGCTCCGCTCTTAACCCCGCTGCTCTTTTTTCCGAACGCGGCGCTCGGTTTCAATGTGTCCATGCCTTTTTTTTCACCTGTTTGTGTTTTTTGATTTCAGGCCTTGAAATGTGTTTGTTTTTGAGCAACCTGACTGGAAGGGTTTTTGTGGTGATTGATTTTTGTGCAGCCGGGTGTTTCCTCGCCGCGGGGCGTCGTAAGTCAAAACCTCGGATCCGAGATTTGGGGGTTTCGCACGAGGGGGTCTCTCATGAAGGATCTGCCAAAACAACCCCGGCGTGGAGACTCGCTCGCGTCGAGGATTCGCGAGCGGCGAGCCGCCGGGTTCGCGCGGCGAGGACTCACCGGCTGCCTCTCTCCAATGACTGTACAGATTTTGACCTCTGACCTCCAGAATGTGTGGGCTGTAACGGACAGTTTTGTTCTTTTATTTTGTTGTTCCTTTGTGTTTCTCTAGGCCACAGTTTAGGTTACGGCTTTGTTAACTTTGTTAACCCTAGTGATGCAGAGAGGGCTATCAGTACCCTCAATGGCCTGAGGCTACAGTCTAAAACTATCAAGGTAAAGTGCCACAGGTGCTCTGTGATTTTCTGTCTCACCTGTCAGATGTTTGTTGTCCCGGGCAGCAGGGGGCGCTCTCCCCTGCTCTAGCCGACCAAGGTACTTTTGTTTGTTTTCTTTTGGCTCCTGTCGCCGCTGAGTCTGACCCCCCCCCCCAGCAGCTCAGTGTGACCCAGTCCGTGCTTTTATTTTGACACAGAGATGTCCTTTATTTTTTTTGTACGACCGATGTTTTTATTTTGAACAATTGATGCTCTTATTTTGACCAATGGGTGCTTTTTACTATTTCTTTTTATTAAGTGATGCCTTCGTTTATTTATAGATTGATTTATTTTTTTAGATGCTTTATTTTTGGAAAACTGCCCTGTTTTGGCCACTTTTGTTTTTGTTTTTTTTCTTTTTGTTTGTTTCTTGACAAATTCAAAGAATGTCTTTTATTTTCGTAGTTTTTTTTTTATTATTTTTTTTTTATCAAATTCCTGGATGTCTTTTTTTCGAGAGACTGTGACTGCTCATTGTTTGTGTCTGACTTGCGCCGGTCGTCGACGGCGTCGCACTGAGCTGTCCTCCCCCTCCCCTCGCAGGTCTCCTTCGCCCGTCCGAGCTCGGACTCCATCAAGGACGCTAACCTGTACATCAGCGGGCTGCCGCGGACGCTGAGCCAGCAGGACCTGGAGAACATGTTCTCGCGCTTTGGAAACATCATCAACTCCAGGGTGCTGGTGGACCAGGCATCTGGTGAGATCGGCGCCTCCGGGCCACGGCCGCGACCCCCCTCCGACCCGTTAAAAAACAAGAGCGGACAAATAAATCCTCAATTGACGTCTCTGGCTACGCAGGTCTGTCCCGGGGCGTGGCGTTCATCCGCTTCGACAAGAGGGCCGAGGCGGAGGACGCCATCAAGCACCTGAACGGGCACACGCCCCCCGGCACCTCCGAGCCCATCACCGTCAAGTTCGCCGCCAACCCCAATCAGAACAGGAACTCCCAGGTGCTGTCGCAGATGTACCACGGGCAGTCCCGGCGCTACGGGGGGCCCCTCCACCACCAGGCGCAGAGGTTCAGGTACTTGCCGCACCGCCGTGATCGCCCGCTCCGCGGGGAACCCCGTTGCTCAGGTGTTTCCGTCGTGTTCGCCTGTGCAGATTCTCTCCCATGAGCGTCGACCACATGGGCGGAGGCGGCGGCGTCTCGGGGAGCTCGTCGTCCGGCTGGTGCATCTTCATCTACAACCTGGGCCAGGACGCCGACGAGGCAGTCCTCTGGCAGATGTTCGGGCCGTTCGGCGCCGTGGTCAACGTGAAGGTCATCCGGGATTTCAACACCAACAAGTGCAAAGGCTTCGGCTTCGTCACCATGACGAACTACGAGGAGGCGGCCATGGCGATCCACAGTCTCAACGGCTACCGGCTGGGGGACAAAGTCCTGCAGGTGTCATTCAAGACCAGCAAAGGACACAAGTAGAGCCGGGCGGTGGGGCGCGGGCGGGGTGGGGTGGGGCGGTGCCGGTGGTGTAGCTCAGACTTCTCCGTCTTCATATTCTGGACAGCCGTCTGAATCAGACTCTCATTTTGATGCCATTAAATCTGGTCCAGAAAAAACTAACAAAAAAAAAAACTCATTCGATGTCATTTCTCCGTCAGAATTTTCCAGAAGGTGGAATCCCGTTCAGGTCGCTCCCCCCCGGGACTTTTTTAAACTCCCCAGTGTTTTTTTTTTTTTTTTTTTTCCTTGCAAAATACAAATATAGGCCAATCACATTGTCTAGGGAGGGGTTGGAGTGGGGGGGGCGCGGCTGAGGTTTTCCTCGGCGCCTAAAATAATGTGGTTAAATTTACTTTATCAAAAAAAAAAAAAGCACTCCTTTCCGAAGAACAAACAAAGTGATGGACTCGTGCCGGTATTTTTTTTAATTTTTTTCTGAAGCTCCCGAAACTAAGGGATTCGATGTCCGACAGCCGTCGGGCCGTCGGTGCAGCCCGGCGCCAGGAAAGGATCGCAAGCGAGCAGCCGAGTAAATCCGTCAAAACGCGGGGACGGACTGTCATCCTTCAAAAAAACAAAACAAAAACGGACGGAGTTTTAATAGCGGGACTTGTGGGATGGGGTTCTCTGTCGGAACCCAGGTGGCCTCTCTGAGTCGGGCGTTTCTTTTAAAGGGTCAAAGTTCACTGAAGTTCAGTTCGCCTCAGTTGGAGATTTAAATTCTGATCTGCTTTTTTTTTTTTTTTTTTTTTTAAGGTGAAAGGTCAGCAGTCTCTTGTTCTGTTTCTGTGATGATGTCACAGTGGGTCCTGTGACTTAATAGAATAAAAAAAAAAATGCCATTTACACCTGACTGTCCCGTGTCTTTGCTTTGTTTTTCTTTGGAAAATCAAGTACATCAGGAACTAATGGTATTGCCTAAAATAGGGAAAATGTTGGTATTGCCCGTCCCTGGCTCAAGAATCGTCATTGGTCACGAAACTCCTACCTGATATCCAATCAAATTTGAAGGTGTCCCGCCCCCTTTTGAACACAGGGTGACCGTTCGGCAATTAGTTGTCAATCAAACAGTTGGCGCTGCTGTCATGAGCGGGCGGTCGGCCGTCATGGCCGCCCAGCAGGCGGTCAGAAGCTCAACACCCGCTCATCGGATTCTATCGCACGGAAGGAAACGACAGGCGTGTGTGTGTGTGAGTTTGAGCGTGTCGGTCGGCAACGCGCTTCAAAAGCGAAGCCGTTTCCGCCAGAAAACCACAGCAACTTTCCCCGGGAGCAGGGGATGTTTCAGATCCCCAAACCCGCCATGGCTCGGTTTTAAAATGGCGCACATTTGGACTTTTAGCGGGGTCGTGAAGAAGGCCGTGACGGCAGAGGCTCAAACCCCTTTCCAGAATCAAGAAAAGTCAAGACATTTTGTTTGATGCGGTGGACATTTTGGCGCCAATACTGCGGAGAGGAGAGTGTCTGCACCAAAACGGTCCGACTCGGACTTGAACCGGTTCAAACGGTTTCCGATTCAGTGTGAAATGTGATGGCAAACTTGTTTATTTTTCTACGGACCGGCGTTTATATCAGTCACCCGCCAAAGGGAGTCGGGTTTTTCACTGTCAGTCGTCCGTTGTCGGAGAAGGGCGGCTACTCTTGAGCTTCCGAGTGATTTGTTCTCTCAGTGACGAGGTGAGTCGTTCGATTTGCCAGTGGGGTGGGCTACTTTGAGCTACTGAGTGATTCTTTTGTTGTCTTACTGAGTGAGTCGTTCATTTGTCAGTGGGTAGGGCCTCTGTGAGTTACTGAGTGCTTCATTTAGTTAGTGAGTCGTTCATTTGTCAGTGGGGAGGGCCTCTGTGAGCTACTGAGTGATTCATTTAGTTACTGAGTGAATTGTTCATTTGTCAGTGGGGAGGGCCTCTGTGAGCTACTGAGTGATTCATTTAGTTACTGAGTGAGTCGTTCATTTGTTCGCAGGTAGGGCGTCTGAGCTACTGAGTGAGTCAGTTGTTTGTTAGTGGTGAGGGGCTCTGAGCTCATTGATTCATTTTGTGACTGATTAGTTTTAGTTTAGCTTATTTGTTTGAAGGACAACGTGCAGTTAACATCAAAAAGATGGCTGCAAAGGATTTAGTATTGTGCTACTTTCCATCTGTAGTCCTCAACCATATTGAGTCGTTGGTCTGTAAGTGGGGAGGAGCTCTGCAAGCTAATGAGTGATTCATTTAGTTACTGAGTGAGTGGTTTGTTTGGAAGAGGGCAGTGCCTCTGCGAGCTAATGAGTGATTTGCGAATTGAGTTACTGAGTGAGTCGTTCGTTTGTAAGCGGGGAGTGCCTCTGCGAGCTAATGAGTGATTCATTGAGTTACTGAGTGAGCCGTTCGTTTGTTTCATTCACTTCATGTATTGGTTGTCCAAAAGTGACATGTTTTCCAGTCTCTTATTTGCTACCAGCTCGCTAGCAGTACCAGGGACGAGTTTGTGAATGAGTTGATAAAGACAAAGAACGTTGAGTCGTGAGTCGGTAAAATGACTCGAGTTTTGAATGATTCGTTCACGACTTGCTCGTCACTCTTGTGATGAGTCCAAAGGTTTTTGACTTTATTTGCGACGCGGGCGAAGGACGACTTTGCAGAAGAGAAGATCCCTGTTCCAAATCTGCATCACCTGCGACGAGAAGACGTCACTTGGGCTCGGACTTTCCGAATTTTCTGAATTTCCCATCGTTGCGTCAAACGCCGACGCGCCAAATGCGCTAAATGCGCTAAATGCGCTAAAGTTACAAACCTTTGCGTGGCAGGATGTGAAAAACCTGAAGTTAAAGATAGCAGAAAGGGTTTTCTTTCCACCTGGTGCCGACCTTTCCTTGCCTGGTATGTTTTGATTTTGCCGAGTACGTTTGTCCTTGCTTCTTTTTGTTCGCTGCTCTCATTAGAGACTGAGCAAGTTATTTTTGAGTCCGGTATTTTATTTTTGTCCGGAGCGTTTTCCCTCGCTGCACAGCTGTTCTCCGCTCATATCGAGGACGTAAAGAGTTTTATTTTTGGGATCTGGTGACGGTTTGATCTGGGTTTCTGGTCCTAAAACATTTGACAGGAATCCTCAGCCGCTGCATTTTTTTTTTTTTTTTTTGGCCTGATCCAACGTCGCCTAGCGTTGTCCGCTCGTCCGTCCCGTCACAGATCGAATTCTGTGTTTTTTCTATGGCACAAGAGCGACCCGGCCGGAGTGGCTACCGGCCCAGCGGCATCCTCAGCCCGGAGGACTCCCAGCTCACCGGCAAAGTCAGCAGACGTTATTTCTTCCTCCTGCATTCTTTCTTTTCCGTTAGCGGGAGGCGATCGGACGGACTTCCATGTTAATAGAAAACCCCGCTGACATGCCGCGACCTCTGGTGATAAAGCGCCTCTCGTTTTCACGTCCGCATTTTTCATCATTTTCTGCTGAGAAGTGGAAAAGCAACGGCGCTTCATCTTCCCTTTTCCGTCCTCGATTGTTTTGTTTTTCTTCTAATAACCACTGCGGCGCTCTGACAGGATTCTGTAAACCCACCAGTTTGGTGACGCTAGGTGGAGTCAGGAAAGCAGCGACGACACTCTCGCGGGGGCGGATCCGGGATCGTCCGTAAAAGTGCTGAATTAGCCTTTTTTTTGGGGGGCGGGGGGTTTGATTTATTACAGCGAGTACATCATCGCAATGCCCTCGCGCTAATGCTAATTGCGCCCCGGAGTCCAAAGGTCGCTGGGAGTGCTCCGCTTTGATCGGACTTTTAATTCCCTCCGTGACACTCGAAGCAGAGTTCGTGACGGAGGAACGGAAGTGCATTTCTCAGTGTTTATGCGAGATAAAAAGCAGTTTGCGAGCGGCCGGTGGGGATTTGGAACGACCCGCCCCGGAGGCACATCCTCACGGAAAGAGTCGCGAGACCCGTTTCGCTGACGATTCGCAACTTTTTTTTTTTCGGAAGGGGATTGCAGCAGATTGCTGGTGTCAGAAATAAGGCTTTCCGCGGCCGCCGCTGGAGGAAATTAAAGTTGGACCAAGAAATCAGCAGAATTTCCGACACGCTCGATGCCAACGAACTTGCGGGGACTTGACTGGTTTCTCGCCGCGCTAATACGTGCTTGAAACTCTTAATCCCGCCTCTCCCCCTCCTAAAAAAAAAAAAAAAAAAAAAAAGCTTAAAATCTGCTCCCAAAAATCATGCAAGAAATAATTTTTCAAACCATATAAGTCT
>CAAKHD010008451.1:6115-53716 GCA_901007705.1 Fistularia tabacaria
AAAATTTTTTTTTTTTAAAAAGATATAGGGGGCAGAACACACCCCGCCCGGGGGGGGGCGCGGCCGCCGTGAAACAGCTCAGCGGCGGTTCTCGGTGGTAGGGCTGGTAGAAAAGGCACCGCCGGTGCCTCTGCCTTTACAATCTAAGCAAAGCGACTGTGTGTTCAGGACGTCAGAGGTATTCGTGCCTCTTTTCCTGTGAGTACATCATGAGTAAGAAGCGGTACGTCAGAATTTAGAATATACGAGTACGATATACATCGGACAGGAAGAGCTTGTAAAAAAAAAAAACAAACAAACAAAAAAAAAAAACACACACACACACACATTGTTAAAAAGTTGACCCTCAGCCCTTTCGAACATGTTTACACAAAGATTATTGTAGTAGAAACAAAAAGTTGATTTTGACAGAGAAACCTCAGGGCCTCGTCCGTCTTCAGTCCGAGGCGTTCCTTAATTTCCTCGCGAGGCGGAGTGAACTTAAGTGAACTTAACGGTAGCCACAACAGTTTCAAGCGTGTAGTCATGTGTTCATCCATCGAATGTGTGCTCTGCAGGGTCTCCACTGAGCCCACAGTAGAATGTGTGCACAAGAAAATGTCAATCGACAGTTTTGGCCTCCCATCTATTTAGACTAGTGTAAATCCCCAATTTGAGATTACCGTTTAAAAAACCTCTCTGCATAACCGTCCCCTTCCAACGACCGAGAAAACCCCGAGCCCCGCAGAGTGTAAACAGTACCCGGTCGATGGTCAAGTAGTGATGTCAGATGTGCAGCTGAGGTCCCTTCTGTTGTCAGATCGAGATTTCCTTGTGCAGAGTCTGTCGATTCCTGAGTGAAGAACTGTCTCCTTCTGTTCGGTTGGGATATTGGCACATTTTTTGATGTAAACACTGCACAGAGTCACTCGCCGGATTTGCGCGGCATTCCGACCACCCTTCTTTTCGCCTGGTAGAAATCTGTGGGGAGGAAGAGCGGGGTGAGTCGCAGCTCCACACCAGGTCGCAAACGTGGCTCTTTAACTCTGTGCACTTACCTGTGATATTGGTCTGCTTCCTCTTGATCCCCGCGTTTTCCCGTTTCACCGGTGTCTTCTCCACGTTTGCGAAGCAGCGTTTCTCCACGGGGTGTTCAGGGATGTTCTCCTTCTCACTCTGCGACGGCCCCACCCTTCTTCCCTTGGGGTGAACCGCTGGCTCTCGCGCCCTCTGAGTTTCTGGCTTTCGGAGGCCGAGAGTACAGGATCGGTAGGGCAGTGGCACCTTGATGACGGGAACCCCCTCCCACTCAAAATCGCCGCTCTCCAGGGGCTTGTCCAACATGAAGTCGAAGCTCCAGCGCCGCGAGGCCTCCTCTAGGTCTTTCCGCAGAGCGACCTGGCACTCGATCCGCAGCTGCTCTCGGTCAACGGGGCCGAAGAGGTTTCGCCGTGCTGTCCCGCTTCTCGGCGAGCCCAGGATTCGAAGGGGATTTGCCATTGTTCTACACTGAAAATATAAAATGGACGAAAATGGATATTAGAGAAAACTGCTGCGACCGATCGGTGATTTTGAAATGTCAAGCGGTAACCTAAGTTTCCTCTCTTAGAAGGCTTGCTGGTTGATAAGAACCTAACCCCCGGTACTGTTTCTTCCCTGCCTAAATCCATCTTACCATCTCTCCAAACACAAGTCCAAGTTCCCCGGGAGAAGGTCTGAGGGCATCTCAGACTGTTGTTGCTGCAGCGCAGCTTAAGAGGCAGCGAGAGAGCAATGACTCACCCTGACACTGGTACATGCCTGGACACAATCCTTAGCAGGCATGTGAGGACAAGTTCCTCCTAAATGAGGACAGATTCGCCACTAGGCGGGGCTACAGCACCACCTAAACCACGACAAGCTGCCGTGCAACGTGAACTGTGCAGGAACCTTTGCTCCTACAGATCGGGGCGGTCTTAAAGGATTAGGTCTGGTGATTCGATGTGTCCTCACCAACAGGTTATTAGACAGTGGGAAGGGAGGGGGGGGGCAATTAGACGTCGGGATCGAGAGAGTAAAAGCTGCAGGACTGAATAAATGGGTGTCTCGGGGGGATAATCAGTCATTACACTCGTCCAGGAAGGGCTGGGCGAGATTCCAATTTTAGGCACAATGAGAGAAACTGTTCCAGTCCAGTCTAATTATGCGGCTGAGCCACCGGGGGGACAGGACAGGTCACTGCGACTCAAGTAATACTGATATAAGAACCACTAATGGAGACGGGTGGAGCTGACTGCACTGACATGACTGCATATAATGAGTGAAAGTGTAACTGCGGCTTCTCCGCTGATAACACAACCATTAAAAGCTGTTCAAAGCAGTCAATTACATCGCAAACATCACACCCTTCAATTGCGATTAGCCTCTGAATGAACAGCCCACACTCTCGGAGTCAGAGGAAATAAACAACTACAGCGTGAAGCTGCTGGCGACACGTCATGTGGCGTTATTCCAGGAAGTGCTGCTCATTCGGCTCGGGGGGGGAAGTGACGTAGGGCCGGTGGGCGGAGCCGGGAGGAGCGATTCAAGAGTGTGGCGGGACAACTCGCGCTGAACCGGCCCCGTTACTACGCCGCTACACGTGAGGAGCAAGCTCGTGTCCGGCAGCGGAGTGGGGCCGCCCCCCACGGACACGCACGACACGGGATTCAGTCTTCCTAAAGAAACAAACACGTCACCCACGCATCTGTACCCCTTTCGACAGCCACATTACCCTCATTCTAACAACACGAATGGATGAATTAGGGGGGTGAACGTCCCAAGGCAGCCGATTCAGCTAGCACATAAACTCCGCCAGGTAGCCGCTTCAGCTAGCAAATATAGTAAGAAGCGACGTCGGAAAGTGGAAAGAGTGGTAGTTTACTCACAGTGGACGTTTCGTCTTGATCCGAGACGAATAAAAAAAAAAGAGAAATAAAATAAACGTCTGAGTTGTGAACGCCTAAACAGCTCCGGGTACCTGTACACAAAAAAAAAACGCCGATGCCTCGGTTAGTTCTCTCTTCGTCGTGGAGGATTCAACCGGCGCGCGTCAACGTCTTGTTCAGCTGCTCTCGCGCCAAACTTTTATAAACTTCGGTGGGCGGGGCTCCCGTTGCTCTCGTGCAGGAGGCGGGGCCAGACGGCACGTGGAATTCGCCCGGTAAACACATGAGCACACGTGACGCTTGGCTCACGGGTGAGCCAGGAGGAAATTCCTGCACGAGCCTCACCGGCTCCCAGTGCGCATGTCAGGAAAAGGGGGCGGGGCTTCTTTTGTGTTTTTTTTTTTTTCTTTTGGACGAGAAAGTAGAGCAACCGCTTGTCAAACGGACGAAATTTACCAACTTAACTTTTGTCTCGAATTTTGTCTAAAAGACTGAAAAGATTTGGAAAAGACTCCTGTCCCGATCTTCTTGTCGTGGCAACTTTACCTGCGGGGAGTTTTTGAATATAAATGCCAGGGTTTTGGGGCAATTAAGTAATTAGAACTAAAAAAAAGAAACCTCTTGGATGAGGGGAAGAAACGTCTTAAAGAGAAGAAATTCAAGTCCAGTTGCCAGAACAAGACTTCACCATGACCTAGATGACTGAGAACCTCCACAGACTCATGTAAAACTATCACATTGCACCAGCTCATGTCTAAAAATACAAGTTTTAAGTCTGGGATTTTGCAAAGACTGGGTCTTTCATCTAAAAACGTTGTAAAGATTTGGAAAAGACTCGTGGAAGAACTAGCAAGACTAGAATCTCTCAGCAAATTTTTCCGCCATGCAGTGTTTTCACCAGGTATCTCCTGGGCCTCTACTATTTCAGTCCCGTCGCTTTTCCTTCTCCGGTAAACGGTGAATCGTCGGAGAGTTGACGTCGTACAAGCCGGTCCTCCCTCTGGACGTCCTTCACCGTTCGTGTCCAACCATACCGCCAACGTATGCCGTCTCTGCTGCCAATCCCGCCCTGGTGACTGTGTGTCTACCTTTTTTCGGGTTCTATGAGAGCTCATCTATTGGTTCTTGATTGTGTTATGTCACCGTAAGGACTGAAAGACTTGTGATAGTATCAAACACGTTTGAAATCGTCGTAAGACCAAGGCTTGGACAACACTGAGCTATGACTGCTCTAAGACCGTAAGATGACCACCTCACGCTGCCTCGCCAGTAACATTTCTTTTCAGTTTTGTGTCTGCGACTGCGAAAATTGTAATAGGCCCAGTATTAATAAAAGCATACATTATGCATGTAGAGTGACATCAACTAATTTCATATCATCTTCTCTGCATCCATAAATCTCTCCAGGAGTCCAAAAATTCAAGGTCTCCTCTCAGTCCCAGGCTCTGTCTGCTCTCTGCTTACGAACTAGCCATCGTCCTCCTCAGACCCGCGGTAGCCCAGTTTCCTTGTAGGTTATCGGCTCCGATTGGTGGTCGCTGTCAACCCTCAAATTGAAGACACCGTGATGTCACATAACTTAGCAACGCAAAAAGGAGTCACTTGGAATGGGGGGAGTTGGAAAGAACTGGATGCAGGGGAAGGAATGTGAAGGGTGGTGGTGTTGGGTGGGCGTAGCCCTGCCCCACCAACTACCCCACGGCGGAGGGGGAGGAGGGCAGGTTTCCGGGGGATACTTCTCCCGGAGGGGCCCTCGCATTTTGAGAAGGGAATGCGACTTGTCACCGGAGGAGGCCCAGGGCAGGGACTGGATGGAGGCCACTTGAAGGCTGCGGAGAGAAGAACTCGGAATTCCTCACGTTTCTCTGGGATAGTTTTTCCGACCCGACGGTTTCACCAAACTGCGGTGACGTCAGGAATCTCTTTTCATTGAGCTCGGGGGAGTCCCTTTACACTTTGACCGGTATAAAACAACAATCTTTATATCACAGCGTGTCCAAGGTGGAGGAAGTAAATCGGGTCTTGACGTTGGGCTGGCCAGAGCAGGGTCTATACGACATGGAGACCTAGAATATACAGTATATATATATACACTTACAAACACATACAAAAGAAATGGAATTGCATCGTTTTTACCATTTACTTCAATTGATTAGATAGCATTTGCTGAACAAATTGCAAATAAATACAAACAAATCTGAAATACTATTTAGATACTCTCACCATGAAAAGAAATCCTGTAAATAAGTGAAGAAATAATAATGGTAATAAATTATAAACACAACAACAGGGCAAGACAATATATTTGCTTGGTATTGTCATTTGTAGTAATATTAATTTGGCATTGCTTTTCCAATATAGTTAAAATTTTAGGTTTCATGGTTTTGTGCCGCCTCTATACAGAAGAAACCTTGGCTTATGAACGGCCCTAATCACAAGCAGCCTAATCAGCCCAAAAACAGTTTTAGATCAAATTTTGAATGGACCTGTGAACGAGCCTCGGTGCATGAACACACAAAAAAAACAATCCCAGGAGCTTTGTTTTGTGGTCGTGGTGTTTGAGCGCAGCAGAAGTTGGGCATGGAACTCCGTTTTCATCGTTGTTTTCTCCTGTTATAATGCTCTTTTTGTGCTTTAGCACAACTTTTAGACCTCATTATGGCTCCAAAAAAAGATAAAAGTGCTAATGATAGGCCTTTTAAAAAGAATTCAAGAATTGAAGTCGATCTGAAGAAGGAAATAATAGATAAAACATGGGAGTGGCGTTCGCGTTACAGGTCTCGCCATGCACCACAACACGGCCAAGTCAACCATCTGCGCAATCCTTAAAAAAGAAAGAAGCTTTACAGACGGCTGATGTGGCAGCTACGCTAACGAAGCAAAGGTCTCAAGTCTTGGAAGAAGTACAAGAGTAATGTTAGTTTGGATGAATGAAAGACACCTAGCTGGAGGAAAAGCCTTTACTTTTGTTAATTTAGTGACGGACGGCAAGTACAAATGCCCAAAAATGAGGGAAAACACCTGAAAGAAAGCAACAATTAAGTTTAGCTTTAATACATTATGTATTTTTGCTCCAGATAAACCCATAAAAAAGTGTGAAAAGAGTGCAGTATGTTTCGGGGATCGAATCAATGGGGTTTACATTGATTTCAACGGGAAACACTGATTAGGTTTGCAAACGGAATCAAAGAACTAAAGACGTTGAATGTATTGCCTACAGGCAGGTCTGGTTGGCTCCGGTTCTGGCTGGGGTGACGCCTTTTTTTTAGTACAAGTACCAGGAAAACCGACCACGACCCCTAGGCTACACAGGAGGGGGCAGCGGGGAGGATGACGAAGAAGACGAAGAAGACGAACCGCGCTCATTACTGCCCCCTAGCCTGGACCCAAACGGGCTCAATTGGGAGATTCAGCGCGCCAGATATTGCAACAATGCCTTTCGTTGACCCGTAGATGTCTGGGACTCTTCGCCGTGTTGCTGATTTGTAGTTTCGCTTAAAAAACAAACAAAACACAAGGAGCATGTGAACGCAGTAAACGGCTACATTTGTACAGCTGAGTGGGCATTTTATTATCGGGCAGCTGCCTCACGGTGTCGAGTGGTCCCGGGTCCCGCGGAGGCCCGGGTAAAATTCTCCAGACGGCGCCCCGTGTCGCACACGCGCTTCTAGTTAACCATTTATTTTGCGGCACAAGGTCGCCAAGCGCCCTTTGCGACGTCGCCAGCCCCTCGTGTCACGTATGCTTGTGTCAACTGGGTTTGAGCAAAGTTGTTACAATGGAGGAACAGCAACCGTAACACAAAAAAAATACATTTATGGAAAAACGCACAATTTATGAAAAGGTAAATTGTGCGTTTTTCCAAGTTCCCAAACGTACTTGTGGTAAGAATACCACTCCCGGCCCCCCGAAGCTGTTTCCTGCCAGAGGCCACCAGGCCACCACAAGACTTCCTACCCAGGCTTGCTTATGATTTGAGTACCACAATGAGTACAGTACAGTACTTCACATGGTATACGAGTGCAGTACTTCCTCACAGAATCCACAGATAGCAGGGTACTAGATATGCGGCTCCGGGCAGTCACAGGACATGTACGCCTTCCCACACGTTGCATAGCGGTGGGTGGAAACCCGCGTGGGTTCCCGCGAGTGTGAGAGCCGTATCCATGGAAACGTGAGTCATCGCTTCTATAGCGTCACGTTTTTTTCTTTCTTCTACTCCTCCTTCTTTTGAGTAACTCCTCAGGAAAAAAAAAGCGCGGGCAGATTTGAGTGAACGCACGTGGACCGGGTACATGTGCGGGTCCGTGCGGGGCGCGGCGCGGCGCGGACCCCGCGCGGAGGGCGGTTTTCTTTCAGCCTTTTTTTCAATGTAATATTGAAAAGAAAAGAACAGGCCATAATGGAGCTGTATAGAAAACAGAATGAATCAATGTATGAACGGTTTCACGCGTGACTTGGGGGTGAAAAACACGCAGGACGATTATTACAACCCCGGAAATGGGGTCTTCTCGTTTCCGGCCGTTTGATAATCTTGACTTTTTTTTTTTTAAGTAGTCCACACAAAGGGGCCATTATTCAGTCGTCTTATCGCGTATCTCCTCCGGGTAAAGGGTTAAACTCCCCGTCAGCCCGGGTAAAGAACATCCACGCGAGAAGGAACCATCCCCGGGTGATCCACCTGCCCTGCGGATCTCCGGCCGCGGGACAGAACCACACGCCAAACCTAACACAGTTGGGAACAGGTCCGGAAGATTTATACTTTCAAACGTATGGATGTGTTTGTACTCCAAGTGTACTATTAAAATGTGTCCTCCGGGTCACCCCAGATGTGAAGCTGCATCCAGGTTTCAAAACCTGGCCTGCACTGGTCGCTCAGGCGCGGTCACAGCGCCTCCTAGCGGTTCGACAAAAGCAAAACAGAAAAGAGGAGCCGAGGTTTTTTTTTTTTTTTTTAAACAACCAGAATTTTTAATCGAGAGACAATTCCACATCGTATCAAAGAAAAGAAAGAGCAGTCAAAAATGACTCGTGTCGTTACACTTTCAGTGACTTGAAATGTTTCTCTTGATTATCAGTATACCTTTGTTACAAACAGCCAACCACGCACAGATGGAAACCTTCAGTATGAAGAAAGTTGAAAACCAGTTGGCTGGACAGAATTAAAAGGAGGAAGTTCCATTATACCATTATAATACTTCCCTCTTTAGGAAAAAAAAGACCGAAACATGTACTACCACTACGTGTCAAACTACAGTACATTCAAAAATGAAAAGGCGAGGAGTCTAACTGTTGAGTTGGAATGCTGGGCGGTGCAACTTCTTCAGCACGCGTGAAGGTTTGCATCCGAACACACACCCTCGACGTGGCTGAAGTGTCATCACGAGAGAAAAGGGGGAGACTAAAATGCTCAACTGATTAAAAAAACAAACAAACAAAAAACCAATACAAAAAAAGAGACCTTGTTGTCACATGGATGTCCATCATGTCAAAGTGAGAATCCAAGACAACCTTTTTTTTTTTTCTTCAACTCCGTCTCAACACCAGACATACTACTTTCTGTCATTGGACCTGGAGCGACTGTGGAGAAGAACAAAACGCTTATTAACTTAACAACTTGCCGACCCACAAAAACCAAACAGCTGAAATGCACAGCGAATAATAGGAGTGCTGGAACACAGCTGGGCAAAATGATCCTTAAGCACAAAGATATTAATACCTCCTTGATCGAGAGAAGGATCTCGAAGGTTTGTGGTTCCTGTCCCGGGAGAGGGACCTCTCCCTCCTCCTGTCTCTAGAGAAAGACCTGCAGAGAAAGAAAATAACCCATTAAATAAACACGCGGTCTTTCCGGAGGCTGCGGTGCTATCTGTAAATCTAGAGTGTTTTGGTGAGGACTGCCAAGTGTGCGAGATGGGTCAAAGACGATGGTTCCCGCTCCTGCGCCTGAGAGAAGCAGGCGTTTGTCTGCACCAAGAATAACGTTCTTGCAGCTGTTTCTCAGATGTCACCGTCTGGTATGTTGAGCTGAATAAACTACCAGCCCTGCTGCCTTGCGGCGAAGGAAGAGCTGTTTATGATTTTCGGCGCTTCGAGCGGGACATGAAACGAGTCCCTGATTGCACAGACTCTGAACTCTGGGTCACTATTTACGAGTCCGTTAACAAAAAAAAACCTTTTTTCAAAATCAGGTGGAGGAAGAAGAAAGTCGCAAATCTTCTGAGATGTCATTTGGGACGTACCTGCTTCTGCTGCGGCTGAAGCTCCTCCTGCGAGGGGATCTGCGCAGGGAAAACAGAGATGTTAAGAACCTGGACGGGCACGTGAACCACCCAATGAGGTTCACACTAAACTTTTTAGTATGTGGGCCCACTTCAACAAAGCCTTCTGCTTATCTCAGCACCCAAAATGGAAAGTAAAAGAATCAGATATCTCATTTTCCCCCCACAGAAAATATAGGAGCTGACAATGGACTCTGCACATTAAGATGGAAGGATCTTCAGACTGACCTCTCACACATGCCTCTACATTTTGGACCAACTAGTGACAAGCCAATAAAACCTCAACAGACTGGAAAACTACAAAAATCGGGCGTGGGTTATTACAGTAAGACTGAACATACAAAAGCACCTTATCCTTAAAGGGTATCTCAATGCCAATGTGAGCTGACTAGCAGCACTTGTCCCAAATCTGCAAATTGAGCACGGCACTGTGGAGGGTCTCTACTGGGTGAACCACATGTGGTCCACTGCACTCAACACAGGGAAATGGAAGTAATTACCAGAGTGGTCTGAGAGGTACCCAGGCTAAAATCTGCCTAAACCAACCCAAACACCACAAAAGGAGAAATAAGATTTAGTATGGGGAGGGGGAGGATTTGCCATTTATCTGAGTTGTAAATTAGGCTCAGATTACCATGTCATAGCTATGGCTAAAATATCTGGACATATCTGGTCAAGCTCCAGACAACTGATGGTGGACCACTACCCAAAGGAATTACACTAATGTGTGTATGTGTGGACAAAATGACAAAAGCTATGGGTTAAATAATAATAAAAAAGAACAACCTTTGTAAACCAGCTGTCTCTTCAATCTCAAAACTGTATTCTGCAGTGTACTGAATGAAGCAGGAAAACTTACTAGTATTTTTGGTTTTCAACAAGCTAGATATGACGAAAGGGAGGCAGACTGTCGGCTGGGTAGGTAGAATTGGCTGAATAGGACTGGCCAGATGCTGCAAGGTGATAAGGTGGCAGGCAGATGGGGGCTGGCTGTGGCTTTTTTCCTGCTTTAATTGGTTAGCCGAAGGCTGCTGCTGGTAGGTTGTAGACATTTGGGAGCGTAATACGCTGATTGGTCAGGAATGTGAGGTGGGCCGCTGGCGTTTGGGTTAAGGTTGAAGGAGGAGGAGGTTGAGAACGGCATGATGAGGAACCAATGGGCTGGTGCAACCTGACGACTGGCCATGCCTGGGTCATGTGACAACACCAGCCAAGCTGATTGGGGCACGACGGTCAGCAGTCACATGATGCTGAAAGAGGACTAGTTGATTGACTCAGAGGGTGGAGAGAAGAGGCATGGTGGTGGCTCTGCAACGGGTTTCATTCTTATTAATATAGATGAAAAATAAAAAGCATCCTCAAACAAAAGGAAAAATGCATCACATTTGGTACTTTCATCCCCCTACAATCTAACAATTCCCTCTTTGACAAGGAAAATACTAATTTTCTTTTCCATACATTTCATTCCAATTCAAAGCTAATAAATGGAGAGATATTTTGGAAGAGAATCAAGGCATTTAGATTTGGGGGGAAGCCGTATATACCTGAAGCCAAAGTAAAGGCCAGATTTTCAGAATCACAGTCCGATTAGCACGGGTTCTCTGACTAAGTACAGTATTTGGATCCAATTCCCAAGTCATTTTTCCATATTCGTTTTTAGAATACTTGTCTGTTTGGCTTCTAGTACAGAAATGACAGATAATGTAAATGAAGATGATATTACAGTCCTTACACATAGCAACAGTCATTAATGCATATTCAGCACAAAAGGATCGTAAGCAACTGTCAGGAAATATACTGTGGGTTGAAAGTGAAAACTGTACGAACAGTATTTGAGATAGAGAAGTCAAATGCTGGTCTCAACTGGTCACTGTAAAATAACAAAAACAAACAGGCATATGGGTTACCTTCGCCTGGGCGGTGAGCTGCGCCGCCTGTAATCGTCTCTATCGCGAGGACGCCTGCTCCACGATGGGGGGGCGCCGCGAGTGCGGCTGCGTTTCTCACCGTTGGACAGCTCGACGCGCACCCGGCAGCCGCACAGCGACCTATGATGCAAAGGATCAAACTTCTGATGTCTCTGCTTATTGTGATCCGCGCTTTACCGGACATTTCGGCTCGGCTGCATCCTACCTTCCGTCGAGCTCACGGACAGCGTCATTTGCATCTCTGGGATCCTCAAATTCTACGAAGGCAAAGCCCGGGGGGTTCCGAGCCACCCAAACACTGCGAAGGGGGCCGTAGTAGCCAAATGCCCTCTCCAACTCTGTCTTGTTTCCATTGTTGCCAAGATTCCCAACATAGACCTTGCAGTCCAGCGGACAGTCACGATGCATGACTGGATCTGAAAGTCAGAAAAATACACCATTTTAATAAATGTGAACGATTAGGGATGAAGAACTATTATCTCACAACTAATTAACACGTTTAATTACAGCTACTACAACAATGACTTGCACCGTTTGTAGTCAACATCACGCTTTTTAAGTTTAGCTTAACGTTAGATCATTGTAACAATGTAAAATAGCGTTGTTTTCAGTCCCTGCCGTCCGAGCTGGGTGTAAGAAAGCCCCTTTCACGTTTTAATGTCAGATTTAAATATACAGAGTTCAGTAACTGGTTACGCGAGGTAAGTAAAACAAAGATATTTAGTCAAGCTGTGTGCGGCCCGTTTAGCATGCTGCTAACTGTTCGACGAAGACTATTCTTTAGCATGCACCGATGATTCCCACTAAGAAATTGAAATGATAAATCGCGGCTTTCATAAACGCGTTTACCATTAATTATATTAGGCGATAGAAGTGAGAAATATCTATGATCGCGTTTAAATCCTGACACTTATAGGGCTCCGACTGCAAAAGTACATTCATTTGGCCTTCTCATCTCTCAGGCCTTAGAAACGGCTAACGGTAGGCTAACGGAGGCGTGACCGTTGGTCAAAATGAGAAATTATTCAAAATACTCACAATTCCAGAAAGACAGTTATTCGTTAAAACAATTCATGCAATTCAAACACACAGCTTTCACCTTTTGAATGCTGTACTATGTAAATTCGTCGGAGTTAGTGCTAGCTCACAGCCGCTTCAGTTGGTAACAGCTAAAATGGCTGTCGCCCGTCCGGAGGCCGAATGCGAACCAGACAATAGACCGCGCCGCGACGGTGATCCCGTCCTTTAACACGGCCGTTTCTTCCGCGGAGAGCTTCATCCACGAAGGGGACGGGGTATTTCGGCGAAAACCTTACCGTTTGTTGGGGAATTTCACTGCGTAGGTTATATGCGATCCTCCCGTTGAATTCCTCTCCGACCGTCGATGGAAAATGGCGTGTAAGATGATCCGCGTTGACCGGGGTTGATCACCGGGAGAGGGGGGGGGGGCGGCTCCGCCCACTTCCTTGTTCTTCTACCACACTTTTTACAATTTCATATGATACTGATTGCCTTTCTAGTCCAATTAATCTGTACCGATTACTTTATTTTCTTTTACTCCCGATCAAAATATTGGAGTAAAAGCACCTTTCAAATACTGACCATTAACACCGTTGCCACATATACAGTTTTGTTTGCTAGCAGGCAGGCGACTCGTTGCACTTCTGGTCATGTGACACGGGTGGACAAGGTTCACTCTCTAGTCCAGGGAGAGGGGGGTGTCTGACAAAAGCATGGAGCAACTTAGCCTAAAAGGTTCGGAAGTGACACAAGAGCTTTGATTTCACATTTATTTATTGGTTAAGATACTTTATCAGTGTAATCGATAATCGAATGATTGGCGCGTGAGTATTGATACATCGATTTCGTGTAATCGATACCCCCATCACGATTGACTAGTCGACAGCCCCGACCATTTCGCACACAGCGACTAACTTCATGTCTTCAGAATCAATCACTTTCAGAAATACTTTAGTGATCCAGAAAGAAATAACATAAAAGAGTTCTTTCCCTCCATCCATAAATCTCCTCTCTGGTCTTCCTCTGGGCCTCCCGTCTGACAGTTCCCACCTGAGCATCTTTCTACCCAGATATTAACTATCTCTTCTCTTTACACATCATTAATTGTTGCATTAATGCATCTTACCCAGTTACAACTGAGTTACAGCAGAGACGTGTTGAAAATTGGTTGTTGCAACTTGCTTTGGCCCAGTCTCAGACTGGAAGATCTTATCACAGGTCAGACATGGATCATCCGTCAACGTTCCCCATGTGATACTCCTTGTTGTGGCCGATACTCAGATATGATGAATGGTTGAAAAAAGATTCCTGGAAGACAAAGTTCTTCTTTGCCAGATCAACCCTGAGGAGGCCTCCTCTGATTCCATGCAGTTTCCATTAAAAAAGGTAAAAGTAAAATACTCTCACTCATTATCAAGTCTTCTAAGTCCACATCTGTGTTTCTTGTGTCTCTTGTAATTTTTAATGTCGATTTTTCGTTGCAGTTAGAACAAAAAATGTTCCTCCCCTCGAAACTATTGTTCGATCGTTGCCAGATAAGAAGTGCCACATAGTTTTAAAGTATTGAACTTATAAAGTATAAACAAACAAACATATGAACAAAGAAACATGGGTAAATCCAATCGAGCATCAATGACATTTAACTGACACGAGGAAACATAAAGAATCTAATTTTGCATACAATAAAATACCTGTAAGAGTAACAAGAGTAGAGCCGTGTGGAAAACACTGCGTGATTTGATAGACAAACAAGAACAAAGAAAAAGGAATTGCAAGGGGAATACAATGTGTATTTTGCTTCATGGATCGAAGGGAATATCATTCATGAAACAGTATATTTTTTGTTTGTTGTTTTTTTTCATACATTTTAAAGATTTTTTTTATATCATTCAAAATCGTTTTTGAAGACGGTAACATTGAAACTAAACTTAAAATAACATTGACCCAGATTTAATCTCTTTCGTCTCCTAAAAGTAAAGACAACGTTATGTCATCTCCTTGCGAGAGAAAGTGGTGAGGACGGAACATTTTCTTTCATCCAATTTTTGGAGTTTTAGCCCCAAAACGGTGAAAAATATATGGGCTATGGTGTCAGTACCGTCTTCACAAAATGTACAAATATTATTTTTGTTGTTTGTTTTTGTTTTTTCTTTTCTACTCGCGAGGCGCGTCACTTCCGTCGCGAGGTCGCGAAGATCCGGTTTGATCCGCTTGGTTACGTTCCTTAAATCCTAAACCTAAATTAATAATAAAAACAAAATGTTGATGTTGTAGTTAAAAAGTAGCAAAGTAAATAAAAAAAAGGAAAATAAATAAATAGGATTGTTAAAAAAAAACCCACACACAAACACATACCACGCCCACTCAGGCTGTCCGTCACCGCCCACAAACTTCCGCAGCCAGGTGACAGCGGAACCAGCGGCGGGGAAGCGCGTAGGACGAACCCGTATTTTCCGATCCCGATCATTGGATTCGTTCTTTATTTTTGTTTAGTGCTTTTTTTTCCCCCAACCTCGAGTCGCGTCACTTCCGTGTCGAAGCGGCCGCCTGTGAAGCCCCACTCCGCCGCTGACATTTCAGCCACTACTGGGTGAAAAAGCTAAGAACCGGGTCCGTCCGTCCAGTCCAGTCCAGGCCAGCCGAGCCATGTCCGAACCGGCCGCGGAGGCGAAGCCCGAGGTTAAGCAGGCGAGCAAGGAGGTGAAGGAGAGCGAGAACGTGGCGGAGAAATACTCTGCCATGACCGTGAGCAAGAACGCCGACGGGACCGTCGGGGAGCTGTCGTCCGCCTTCAGCGCCGTGCCCACCCACAAGCCGGTGAAAAAGGTCAGGCTGCGCGGCTCCGGAAACCGGTTTCCGTCCCCGAAACCCGCTGCTTCTCCGCCAGATAACTAGTCGTTGCAACATGCAGCCGAGTAATAACCTCCCCCGGGGGTATTTGCATCACCTGGCCGGGTGGTAGTAGTAGTAGTAGTAGTAGTAGTAGTAATAGTAGTAGCAGTAGTTGTTGACATTCGAGCAGATTAAAATCCGCACACGGTTATTCGTTTACAAGGTGAAATAATATATAAAATAGACTTTATTCAAACTGTCACGGCAGCCTTGCAAGGTAGAATAGTGTGCAAATGTAATAATAGAAGAATATACACATAGGTGCAATATATACTGTAAAATAGAATGCACTTATAATCCTCCCACAACGGGGAAATCACAAACTAAATATGTATGATACTATTATCTATTTTTTTAAATTCATATTTAAGACTCTGAGTTTGTGTTGTTGTTATGCAAGCATAACAGCATATTTGGAGGAACTCCTGGCTAGAGGCACAAACATTTTAAATAGACAGAGTACACAGTAGAATAGAAATAGATAAAAATAGGTGATAGCAGCTGTTTTTTTTCATTCAGTTTATTTTGGCCCTGTTGTTGTTCACTTTGCTGCCTTTTGTATTTCTTATAGATATCTTTTTATTGTCTTTTAATATCTCTCTTATTTCCATTTATACTAATTTTTTTGATATGGTTATTGTTGCGCTGCTGTGACAAAGGAATTTCCCTTATGGGGATCAATAAAGTATTATTTTATCTTAAAAGGGGGAATGTTATTTTAAGATTAAAAGATCTAATTATTATTAATATAATATTCAAAATATAAAAATATATGAAAAAATAAATGAGATGAAGGAAAATGCCTTGTGCAGGTGAACAGTGAACTTGATGTGGGTAAGAAAAAATGAATGAGTAATAGATAAGGTGTCCTGCATAAATGTAAATATAAATATTGCACAGGTGAGAGTGGTGGTGGTGGCGGTAAATGAAGGAGTGCAAAAAGATTTTTTCCTGATACCCGTCAGCACCACCAACACGGCGCTGCATTCGAAGAAAGCGTATTTGTGGTGCTGGCTCGTGCAACCTGTGCCTTCTTAGTTAGCCCGGGGATTATCACACCACCTCCTGTGTCGTCTAAAATAACCCCCACTTGAACCCAGGCACGGCCACACGACCTATGACCCGGCCCACGCCACACCGAGCTGATGAATAATTGTGGCGACAGGCAGATAAGCGTTGGCGGCGGCAGAGGGGGAGGAGGGGCTCGATAAGTGCTGATAGGACAAACAATGAGCCGGTTTTATATTAACTGACCAAAGGCCAGGGTTGAAACCAGTGGGAAGAAAGCGGAGGGGCGCAAAGAAGAGCGAGGCAATAATCAGAGATTAGTAATGATCCATCATTGGACACATGACCACTGTCCAGCCTGGATTCCTAGAATCCAGGACACAATGGAAAGGCACGTTCCAGGAAGCACCAGGTCGAGGGATGCGGAGGAAGCACAGGCCGTGTGGTGGCTCGGATTCCAAACACAAGAGTCCCACAACTCCTTTCACATCCTCTTCTCGAGATTAAGGCAGCCAGGGTTCTGTTTTCTTATTCATTCATTTTTTTAGTTGCCCCGGAGGGGCCTAATTAAACACAAATCAACCCGACGATAATAATACTGTTGACATAATGCCCTGTTATTTAGTGTTTTCAGGATATTGTCCTCTGCAGTTAATGTTTACAACCGGGCTAATATTGACATGGTGTAGTTTGCAGGCGCGTTGCTGTCATTTCGCCCCAGTCATCAGTCGTCGTTTGCATCTCCCGGCAACTTCTATACTTCTGCAGGAGAAGCTCAGAGGAACCCCTTTGGGGCCCGTCTTCTGTCCAGGCTGTAAAAAAAAAACAACAACCCAAAAACGGTCTCCGCTGTCCCCTAAATCTGGACAAAACAGCTTGACATTGTTCTTGGTTGCCAAGTTGTTTTCCCTGGTATGCGGAGGGCTCCCACGCCGGGATTACACCTTGATACCGGAGACTGTGTGTGTGTGTGTGTGTGTGTGTGTGTGTGTGTGTGTGTGTGTGTGTGTGTGTGTGTGTGTGTGTGTGTGTGTGTGTGCGCGCGCATGAGGGGCCTCTACCAGTGATTTGTTTCTTTAAAGATTTTTAATGGGCCAAAAGGAACCCGTCCAAAATGCCAAGTAGGTAAAGAAAACAGCATTCCAGGGAGAAGTGAAGGTAGTGGGATCCGACCACAAAAGCCAACATAAAACACACACACACACACACACTGTCAGACCGTGGATTCGTCATGCCAAGTACAAAAGTGTCACAGGTGGAATTTAAATCATTGTTTTCTCCCCCCCCCATCAGCAAATCCAGTTTGTGGAGGACAAGCAGGAGTTCAGCAGGTTCCCCACCAAAGCGGGCCGCCGCTCGCTGTCCCGCTCCATCTCCCAGTCGTCCACCGACAGCTACAGCTCTGGTGAGATGCGCCGAACGTCGTGAAGTGTTTCGACTCCGCGTCCGGAGTCGCGTTTGAGGCGCCGGCGGCGTGATCCTTTGGCCTTTTCCCTCCCCTTTCCTTGCAGCCGCGTCCTACACGGACAGCTCCGACGACGAAACCTCGCCCAAGGACAAGACGCAGGTCAACTCCAAGGGCAGCAGCGACTTCTGCGTCAAGAACATCAAGCAGGCTGAGTTCGGCAGGCGGGAGATCGAGATCGCCGAGCAGGGTAGGAGGCAGAGAGACAGCGGGAATGGAAAAACACGGGCAAAATAGGATGCTTTTACCGGACAGGCCCGAGAACAGAGGTGCCAAACTCTGGTGGAATTATATTTGGCTCGTGAAGCCATAGCCAAGGACTATTAGAGCTGGCCTGCCGCTATTCTAGCCTACATGTACCGCTGATACTACAAATCCCAGAATGCTCTGCTGGTGTTTAGGCGCGAAAATCACGACCTGACTCATAAATACCCTCTCCTCTGTTGACGGCAGTCATAGCCACCTTATGCTAACACTGGCGCCGTGCTAACACTCCGAAAATTATCGAAAAGAAAGGCAGAAAATGTTATTTTTTTCATTTATTATCAGCCCGTGGAAAAAGGTTACTGTTGAAATTGAATTCAGAAGGCTGAAAATAAAAAGAGGTGTTCGATTTTCATTGAGTTTTTATTGAAGAAATTAATGCCATGGATGTGTTTATTGATTTGAATTATCATTTTGCGTGTGTGCAATATGAAGTTATATGTTGTCTAGTATTAAGCTTTGCTTGTTCCATATTCAGTTTTGAAGCCAAACTTGTTTGGAACCAAATGAAAAGGTTCAGTGTTTTATCTGGAGGGAGATTTCTTTCAATAAATGTCAATGTCGGCTTGCGACTTTGTCCCAGTTTTGAATTTTGGCCCGCTGTGGATTTGAGTTTGACACCCCTGGTCTAGAAGCACGCTTTGAGGAGGTGTATGAAGAACATCTCCTCTCGCTCCTCAGACATGTCGGCGCTGATCGCGCTCAGGAAGAGGGCGCAGAGCGAGAAGCCATTGGCCGGCGCCAAGATCGTGGGCTGCACTCACATCACGGCGCAGACCGCGGTAAGCCCAGAAGTTCGCTTGAATGACTGAAGTTTTCGCGTCCGTCTTACGACGTGAGGGTCACTTCTCCTCTCGCCTTCGGGATTCCAGGTGCTGATCGAGACCCTGGTGGCCCTCGGCGCTCAGTGCCGCTGGACCGCGTGCAACATTTACTCCACGCAGAACGAGGTGGCCGCAGCCCTCTCGGAAATCGGTAAGCGGAAACGAAGTTCCAGATACGGAGGAACCTTGACTTGCGAGTGCATCCGCTTGGGAGTTTTCCGATATTCGACTCGTCGCTCAGTTGTTTGGTTTTTTTTTTGCTCTGTGGTCGAAGCCCAGATCTGAGTTAGCAGCAAGTGGGATGAGCTTTTAACCCAGACGCGGATGCCGCTGTCCGTGAAGTGGCGTTTAAAGACAGTGGGATGCGCCGCCCGCCGCTAGCTAGCCCAGAGGGAAGCATGGAAAAACACGAGCGAGGTGCGCGCGTGTCGTGGACCCGTCCGTGAGGGGACGGAGAACTCGCTGTCGGCGAGATACGGTGACGGAGAGCATTGTCTGGGAGAAGGCAGGAGACATTTACGAGGATTGGATGAGACGGACGAGGCGTCAGAAGAGGCGCTCAAAGCCGGTCTGGGACGGTTTTGATGGTTTTAAAAAGAGGAGCGGCTTCACTCCGTCCATGAATGGAGTTCAGACCTGAAGTGTAGCAAAGTTACATTTAGCATCACAGTGTCTGAATCCAGTAGTTAAGGAGAGAGCAACAAATGAAAACCTCCCCCTTCTCCTCCAACCATCTCCCTCAAGCTAAATCCACTTAATAGAAACACTTTATTTCTCTTTTATTATTTGTTATTCATACCTTATTTGTTATCTATGAATTCAATTTTTTCTTATTTTAAAACAGGCAACCCAGCCGGGAGTCTGGATCGGATTAATAGCGTTTCACTTCATTTCAATGGGGAAATTTAATTTGCTTCCCGTGCAAACTGAGCCACCAGCTCGGTCGCGGAATCGGATTAAACTCGTAAGTCAAGCTATTACTGTATACGGTAAAATATCAAGGGGGGGGGGGGGTTATTGCCACGGTAACGAGTCAGGTGACGCCGACCTTCAGGGTGGATTTTGCTGGTTCACACGCCGTCGGTCTGACAGGCCCGACAACTCTGATTGTGTAAAGTTGATCTCGTGTGTGTGTGTGTGTGTGTGCGTGTGTGCGTGTGTGTGTGTGTGTGTGTGTGTGTGTGTGACGGTCCTGGGAGATAGCGCTGTTGTTGGGCCGGAGGGGAACATCGTCACCTGAGGGATTTATCTGCAGTTGCTAGGCGACATCCAAGAATGGGCTTAACTTCCAGGGTCGGTCTTTCACCGCCCGACAGGCCCGCGGGGTTTGATGCGGATTTCGGGGTGTGGGAGCCGACTGACCTTAGTCGTGGTGGAGTGTGTGTCGGGGGCGGGGGCACACACACACACTTGTCCTGCGCTGCTCAGGTGTGTGTCGGTGTCGTGTCCCAGGTGTGGCGGTCTTCGCCTGGAAGGGGGAGTCGGAAGACGACTTCTGGTGGTGCATCGACCGCTGCGTCAACACGGAGGGTTGGCAGCCCAACATGGTACGACCGAGAACGCCAAAGACTCGGCCTCTCTCGCCGTCGCCGCGTGTTTTTATGGCTGCTTTTTTTTTTTTTTTTTCCCGTCAGATCCTGGACGACGGAGGCGACCTCACGCACTGGATGTACAAGAAATACCCCAATGTGTTCAAGAAGATCAGGGGCATCGTGGAGGAGAGCGTCACCGGCGTGCACAGGTTCGTAACTTCGTTCAAACAGAAGCGCGGCTGGAGAAAACGACGTCGTCTCACGACAGGAAATCCGCCCTCCCGCAGGCTGTACCAGCTCTCCAAGGCGGGGAAGCTGTGCGTGCCGGCCATGAACGTGAACGACTCGGTCACCAAGCAGAAGTTCGACAACCTGTACTGCTGCCGGGAGTCTATCCTGGATGGGTGAGTGATACACACACACACACACACACACACCAATACACACTTTGTCTGCAGGGAAACGTTGGCGGTCGTGGTTTTCGTAAAATGAAGGCTTCCAAGGCGAGGCTACGGGGAGTGGAGATCAAGAAGTTGGAGGATTTCAAGTACTGAGGGTCAACAGTCCAGAGCAACGGAGAGTGTGGAGAAGAGGTGGATAAAAACGGGTTCCAGCAGGTTGGAGCGGGTGGAGAAAAGTGTCAGGGGTTCTATGAGATGGAAGAACATCAGCCAGAAGGAAAGGAAAGGTGGAGGAGACAGTGGCGAGAGCAGAGATGATGGATGGTTTGGAGAAAAGACAGGAGGCAGAGCTGGAGGTGGCAGAGATGAAGATGTGGATGTTCTCTTTGGGAGTGACCAGGATGGAGAGGATCAGGAATGAGTCCATCAGAGGGACAAGACATGGTAGATGTTTCGGAGAGAAGGTCAGAGATGGTTGGGTCATGGACAGAGGAGGGAGAGTGAAGATATGGAATTGGAGGTCTGGATGAAGACCAGAGAGAAGATGTATGGAGGTAGTGAGAGAGGACATGAAGAGAGGAGGATCCAGAGAACAGGGTGAGATGGAGAAGGTGGATTCGTTGTGGCCCCAGAAGGGAAAAGCCCAAAGCAAAAGAAGGAGGCTTCCAAGGTGAGACACCGGAGGCGACGCCTGCAGGCATTTGTCGGATTTTGCTTCGTGGCTTGGAGATAAAATCCTAAAGCAACAACCCGGGAACCAGTGATGTCGCATGATCTGGAATAACATGAGTAGCCTGCTTCTAGCAGTCCAGCTGAAGAGAGGAGGTCTCAGTCAGCCTCCAGCTGGGAGTCCCTGGCTCCGCACCAAGCGTTGCTGTCGCCGCGCTGACGGGAGCTCAAAACGCCCTCTGTTATGCCAGTAATTTGACGGCGGAGTCTTAGCGGCGAATATCGGGGGATTATGAGATTGTGGGGCGGTCCCCGGGGGCGCCGCAGCGTCGCAAGCCCGGTAAGAAGCCGCCGTTCCTTGTGCCCGAAAGAGCGGGAGAAGGCAGGCAAACAACGAAACCCCGTATAATCATATACAGCCAGAACGTCCTTCACACACGCACAGATGAATCATCTCCGAGGCTTCCTCTCCGAGAGCCGGCAAACTGTTGCGCAGGTGGATTTGAAGACAGAGTTGACTGGTTGGCCGCTTCCAAGAACTGCGCAGCTTTTGGATTTGGTTCCGGGAAGCACCCGCAACCCTTTTTAGTTGTGCGTTCCCTCAGGCAGAGAGGGACGGCAGTAGGGAGCTCCACACTCTGAAACAAGCCGCAGAAGAAGAACGGGCCACAAGGAGCGTGGACTCCTTCCTCGCCCCGCTTCTGTCTACTTTGTCCAAAGAAAACATCCGAGCAGTGACGATAGTTTTTAAAAGCGGGTGATCCACGTGCCCTTGCGTGTTCTACCAATCACCTACGAGTTCCTGTGGAAACCGTAAAGAGACCCTGGCCTTGGGAGTTGGAGCTGAGATGGTTCAAGGAGCTGAGGTCCACGGGGCCTGGTTCCTCTGCTGTCCCAGGAAACAGTAGTTCCTGGAAAAGGGTTCTCTGCAAAGAGCTCGCTCGTAGTCAAGCATGCCGAACACCAACCTTCAGATGTGTATTCGTCACGGGTTTGCACACTGTTGCTCCAGAGTGCACCCGTTTTGTGTTGTGACCCCTTTCTTCTCCCCGCAGCTTGAAGAGAACCACGGACGTCATGTTCGGAGGCAAGCAGGTGGTTGTGTGCGGCTACGGCGAGGTGAGACACATCGCTGGCCTCTTCCTGTCGCGAAAACACGATCGGTCGCTCGAAACCCAACCTCGCCCCTCCCCTCCCGTAGGTCGGGAAAGGGTGCTGCGCCGCGCTGAAGGCTCTGGGGGCCATCGTCTACGTCACGGAGATCGACCCCATCTGCGCCCTGCAGGCCTGGTGAGGAAACCCCGTCGAAACGTCTGGCGGGGGGGGGGGGATCCAACATGGCGGACAGCTGGAAATAACCTCCGGCCTTCTCTTGTCTGAGCAGTATGGACGGATTCAGGGTGGTCAAGCTGAATGAGGTCATCCGCCAGGTGGACGTCATCATCACGTGCACAGGTGACGGCGTCGACAAAAAAGCCGGTCCTCGGACCTGGTTGGCGTGGCTGACGGCGGAACGGTGGTTGTCTCTGCGCAGGGAACAAGAACGTGGTGACCAGGGACCAGTTGGACCGCATGAAGAACGGCTCCATCGTCTGCAACATGGGCCACTCCAACACTGAGATCGACGTGGTACGGTGGCCCTCAGAGCAGAGTCCAGGCTGGATTCACAGATACCGATGGATAGATTGATTGATTGATTGATTGGCGCTGTTGTAAAACCGGCGTTGTCCTCCGCTGCAGGCCAGCCTTCGCACTCCTGAGCTGACGTGGGAGAGGGTGCGCTCCCAGGTGGATCACGTCATTTGGCCCGATGGCAAGAGGGTGATCCTGCTGGCCGAGGTGCTCGAGCATTTTACGCGCGTCTGAACATTGAAACACGCGCTCCCGATCCGCCGCGGCCCGCCGTTAGCACGTTAGCGTCAGGAACACCGTGTCCGACTCCTATCGAGGACGTCGCTTTTGATCCCCTGCTGTTGCCTTTGACAGGGACGTCTGCTCAACCTCAGCTGCTCCACCGTCCCCACCTTTGTCCTGTCCATCACCGCCACCACCCAGGTCAGGAGCCGGCGCCGGTTCGACCCCGTCCTTATCTGCCCCGAGAGGCTTTACTGCACTATCGCATTGGGAATTATAAAAACGCCTCCAAAAATAATGCGCGCCTTATCTCATCGCGATAAAACAGGGTAGTAATTTTACTGCCCTGCCATGAGATCTGAAGGCGTGCGTCTTTTTTTTTTTTTCATTTCGGTTAATGACCTTACTAATAATGCAGTGCCCCTCCCGCCCTCCCAGGCGCTGGCGCTCATAGAGCTGTACAACGCCCCTGAGGGTCGATACAAGCAGGATGTTTATCTCCTCCCCAAGAAGATGGGTGAGAGCTTGCGCCACTGACGCCGCGGACGTCACGGGTAGAAGAACATTACGAGAACCCTCACCCGCCCCTCACCACGCTTCCTTTTCAGACGAATACGTCGCCAGCCTGCACCTGGCCACCTTCGACGCCCACCTGACGGAGCTGTCCGACGAGCAGGCCAAGTACCTGGGGCTGAACAAGAACGGCCCCTTCAAGCCAAACTACTACAGGTAACCTCGGGGGCGGCCGACAACGTCGCACAAATACGCCGGCCACGGGTTAATCCATCATGCTGTGTGTTGTTTTTGGGGGTTGTTTACAGGTATTAGTCGGCGAGGGGCCGCACCCCGGCAGGCCAATCCGGATGGTACCCGACCCCCCTCCACCCTCCCAACGCAAAAGAAATGTTTCTCTATATTCTGTTTTCGATGCTTCAAAGGATGTACTTAGCCTGTATTTGATTGACCCTCACTGCCCCCACTGTCTCCTCACCGCCACTTCCTGTTTGCTGTCCGCCGTCCGACAACACGTTACCTTCTGATCGCACTCACGCCCGCGTTGGAACCGCTGCGCTAAATAGCGGCGAGACGGCAAGCGTGGCGGAGATACTTTGGCAAAATGGCCGCTTGTATGTCGGAACGGGGTGCGACCAGATACCTGGGCTGGAAAACCGACCGGAATGACAATCCAGTCACACACACACACACACACACACACACACACACACACTTGGAATAGCAAAATCTACCATGCTGCTGGGACCAAACGCCAACCTACAGAGGTTGGTGAGTATTAAGAGCGTATAATCGTTTTACGTGAGACTGGAGCGGTCAGGCGACCCCCCCCCCCCCGGGAGCAGGTTAGCGTTTGTTAACGGAAGAGCGTTCCTCAAATCTGACGGCGGTCCGAGAGGAAATCTCAGCGTTCAGCTGCTCGGGGGCAACGCCGCGAAACCATAGCAACCACCGGGGCGATCCTGGAAATGTTTTTTTTTTTTTTTTTTTCTTGAGGCTTTGGCATGTGGTCGAGAGCAGCATCTGCACCTCAGGGGATTCAAACAACTCACAATATTTGTACGTATGTGTTTTTAACCGTCCGCGTGGCGAGGCTCTCGCTATCCCGTCACCGCAGATGGGTTTGGCTCAGCCGTCCAGTGTTTTTTTCAACGTCGCAGCCATGTTTGCCCTCCAGCCCCGACACTCAGATTTGTCTCAGGCGCCGCGCCGGCCGAGTCCGGCTCCGAAAACGCGCTCGGACCCAGAGACGGGTCACGGCCTGCTTGTTTTTTTCAGAGGCTTTTGGTTGGATTTGATCTCACGCTTTTGCACCGAATTTTAAACATTTTTCTGTTTTAGAAACCAGTCGCTGTGATTGTTGCTGATTTATTGTGAGGCTCGTTTAGTGCACCCACTTGTTACGACTTTGCATCCGTATATTCTCTCGGGGTGATGTTTGAAACCAGTCCCGCGGTGGATGTTCTCCTTTGGAAGGAGTTTCATCTTTATTCTTGCGAAGCGCACAGATACATCTGGACTTGCTCTCCGAGGGGAAGCGCCGTGTCGTCCCTGGTGGTTTCATCCACTCCGGGTCATCCGGTTTCGTTTCCGCAGCAGTTTGGCGTTGCGTCCGGACGCAGTCTGGGCGCGCCGAACTCCAAGGATGTTCGAGCGGAGCGCCGTAACAACGGTTAGTGGTCACATGACAGTGCCTTGTGACGTACTTAGTAATTTATACAGAAAAATTCTCTTTTTATTCCTTTTTTTTTTTCCAACTAATGCCCTTCATGGTTATTATTCTGCACTATACTGTGATAGCTATGCAGTGATATGCTCAGTTCCTCTCCTGTCGACAAGTGTTTGAATCCTTGTCGGCTGCGCTCTTCATTCTGTTCTCAAATATGCATCACTGTAATGTGAAGATTTTTAGACATGAATCGACTCTATTGTATATTCTGTTATACCTCTGTATTTTTACAAATGATTTTATCTTGTTTTTTTCCTCCATGTGTTCTCTCTGAGCGAGACTTTTAAAACGACGTGCTCCTTTTTTTCCCCCGCTCTAACGGATAAGTGTAATTCACCGTGCAATGACATAGAGGTGAATATTCACGCCACTGTGATTTGGCAGCCGTTTGATGTGAAGACATATTTGTGTAAAAAGACCTGTCGGGTTGAAAGTAGTGAGATCTATTTTGAACACTTGTCACTTGTAGGTTGTTTTGAAGAACACAATCACGGCAGTATGTGCTCTCTGGAATCCACGTGCACCGCTCCCTTTAATAAACTCTGTTGGCATTTGAAAAAAGGCTCTGGTGCTTTGGACTGGAACTGTCCCTGACCTTGTTGCTCTTCCGGGCCTCTAGGGGGCAGAGTAAACAACAAACCACACGTATTTTATGGGTTGAAAAAGATGCAATTTTTTTTCTTTATTAGCGATCTTTTTCATTTCATGAAAGAGTTCTGGTGTTTAACGAAAATTATACTTTTTTAACAAAATCCGCATTTTTGGCGCCCGCTGCATGTACCTATGTTTTGACTTTGAAAGTATCATATTTGATTTCACCTATTAAGAAGGGTTCAGTGAATGGTGGGGTTCAGCACCTGCAACAAGGTTAAGAACCGCTGCTTTAGAATCTTTCCAAGAACATGTGCATTGGTACAGCAGAGGAACCAGGGACCGTGGACCTCAATTCCAGCTCCTAATCCCCAGACGGGGTCTTTATTTCCAGTTCCATGGGAACTCCTGGGTGCTTGATGATTGGTGGAACTCCAGGAATGGAGCGACCAAGGGGTCCAAGCTCTTCTGTCCTGCTACGCCTCAGCAATTTCCAGGGCTGGCAGGGGAACATCAACATTTAAGTTCGGAGTTAGCTAATGGTTCACAGGGCTCTCGATGATGAGGCAGTGCAGGGAGAAGATACAAACACTTCAACCATCTGATAATCCAGGGTTATTATTCCGAGAACGCTGTGGCAGCTTCCGCCTCCACGTCGTCCTTGTCGTCTTCCTCTTCTTCTTCGGCTTGCTTTAAGATCCTCTTTATGTGTTTGTCAACTCGCAATCCCTGGCGCCGTTCGCTTCAAAATTTCACTGGCACAAGAACTCCGTTTTTCACCCCGCAACCAAACCACCCACTCATTTCCAGCGCTTCGACTGGTTTCACGACAAGCCTTTTTGAAATCGATGTCCCCCAAATGCCTCTCTGCATTTTAAGTCATTTCAGTTTCACACTTTTTTTTTTTTTTTTGGCATTAAGTCCTGCTCAAATACAACACACGCCTGTTCCTCGGAGGAGGTGATGCCAGAGAGAGTGCAGCTGGCTTGGAGTCGCAGTCGACAAATCGGTTAGGATTTTGTGCATGAGTGAAGTCGTAGTGCTCTGAACAGGACCACATAGAAGGGTTCGAATCGTAACACTCATGGTAGTCCTAATAAGTTGCATGATGGAGAAGTCAGAGGTAAAGGTGAAGACAACTCAGACAGCAGGTGCGCTGAACAGGACATGTGCATTAAGGTATCTGAGAGACACGTTTACTCAACATGATGATGGGACATATCAGGAAAAAAAACGCATACCTCCAGCATACATGTTTTGCCCCCCTCCATGTTAAATAAAGGAACCAAATCAATACCACTTATTACCATTAGATGGTAGCAAGCAACCACTTCCAAGAGATGGAATTCAACAAACTTCTCCCAGTGGGCTGCAGCTGCCACAGAGGATGGGACCGAATAGTAACACCAGTGACTACAGCCCCTGTGACCTCAGGAGACAGTAAGCCAGAGAGAAGGCTACATTTCAGAGTGCTGTTGTCGACTTCTGTCTCGCAGCTGACGAATAAGTAAGCCTTCTAATGAAGTGGCTGGGCTCAGAGTCCTGATCTAAGAGAGAAAAATCAGGGCACCTGTCTGCTGGTCTTCCCATGATCAGGACCAGACTAAGAGAATGCTGGAACCTTGCAAGTTCACCCACAGAGAAGGTGCAGAGGTTTTAGGGACCTGCGCAAACAACAGGCAGAAGAGCTTATGGCTACAAAGTCGAGTCTGTAGCTTGTAAGGAGAGCTTCCTTTCCCTGGACTTGTAGAGTGCAACCCTGTCCCTCACAACAGGGAAGAACTACCCACTCTGGAAGCTGCTCTAGCTTACCGCCATCTGGAACCAGTAGCTGCTGAGATACCGCCCCTTGACCCAGATGTTGCCATACTACTGCTGATTGGACAGAACACTCTGAGAGTTCACCAGGTGAGGAAGCAGACACGCTGACTCGTATACTCAGAGGCTTGACCAACCTCGGTTGGGTTTTCAGCAGTGACATCTGTCTCGGAAGTGCTCACAAGCCAAGCAGAGTAAACACTCTGACACAGGAAGCCAAGGTGACCTCTCCCCCTGCGAAGGCGGCTTCAGTGTAAAGGAGAACTTCAGTCCAAGTCAAGCAGTGGCGACTTCCCATCAGTGCCACCTTCAAACTCATACCAAAAGCACATGGCCAGCTTACGCAATCTTTTATAGACATGATCTTTCTGAAGGAGATCGACAGAGCCTTCAAAAACGAAGGAAGTGAGTAGTAAAAGAGACAGTTAAAAGATATCAAAATATAACTATAAAAAAACCAACCGAAACGACAACAACAAGGGAAAGAATAGACGCAGAGTGAAACAGCAGTGACAAGAATGGGAATGGAACAAATACACATGAATGGCAGGCACAGGTTCGTACCATCTACGTTTCACAATCGTGGAGACAACACTCGACACAATTTCTCTCTGAGTCGTAGTAAAAAGAAGTTGCTGGCTTCACAGAAGGATGAATCTACACTCTTTTCAGTGTGTAACTTTAGAGAAGTGATACACCTCAATCCTCACCAAAGAGGACAACAGTTTTCGAGCGGTCAAGGCAAAAGTCAAACAATAGAATGCAGAGTAGTACGTAAAGTCGTAATGTATTATATCACGATATAGATCATTAGATTGGAAGTTTAAAAAAAACCATGCAGTTGAAGTGTGAGGAAGTGTTTAGTCTGACAAAGCATCTCGAACAGCATCAGCTGTCAGAAGCCCAACTCTCGCACTTCCGGTCCCGCACGTTCTCGCGAGAACCGGAGTTGTTGCCAGAAAAACCATGGACGTCGGTGGAAACGGCGGAGGGCTGCCGGTAAACAACAAGCCGCGGGCCATGTTACCCAACAAAGGCCGGGGAGAATTCACCCGCAGCCAGAGGAAGGACTCCGAGGTCTGTGGGCCGACGTGCGCGGTGTATTTTCCCGCAGGGAGAAAAGAGGGACACGGTAGCATTAGCTGGAGCACCTCGTAAGCTAGCTCCTCTAGGCTAGTTTAGCCGCAGGATTTAATGCTACTTTATCCGTGCAGGACAAGAGGGACTTGAACAAGCAAGCGAAAGTTCATCGATTAAACCTGTTATGGGATGGTTTATTTTTAATCCCGGGGCTCTGCGTTCGTTTCCGAAGAACATAGTGTACATCTAAATATACATTACGTATATATATTTCAGCTTTCAGCACTCGACTACGAGGGCCAGACTCCCTCTGTCATCGAATGACAACCTGTTGAACCGCTCCTGATTTTTTTTATTGTTATAATTACTAACAAAGACGCTTCTTTTCACTGTACTTGTTTGATCGTTTTTCAGCCAACTTTGTTTTAATTAGCGCTGCTACAAAAGATAGTTTTAAGATAGCTTCACTGAACTACAGCTTCCAAGCATCACAAATAAACGCCTCTTGTCTGCTATCCGACATATAACCGAGTATTTAAGACCTAAAAAGCTGTGATTTCCTGTTAAAATGCCCTGTGTGATTCTATGTTTATCGAGATTGTTGTGTACTTTTATTGCATCAACCTCAAACCAGGTGTGCAATAGACTAATCTTTATAACATGGCATATTTTTTTCCTGATGTTTTGCTTTCTGTTCATAAAGTTTTTATCGCTGACAGCCAAGGCTAGGGAAAGATTCATTGCGGAGGTGAAAACATACAAAAAAATGTCCCAATTATTCTCAAAGGCAGCCGGCTGTGTCTGTGTATTTTTGTTGTCTTTACTTAAAAAACAGGGGATTTTAGAAGCATTCACCAATCTCTTCGCAGACCTCATAACATTTATTGAAAAGAGTGCAGATGCAGCTGTGTCGTGGGGTAGTTCCACTGCTATGTTGTTGTTGTTGTTCCAACCCTGTAAAATTGGTGTTTTGCATGCAGGGGCAGTCAGAGTCTCCAGACCTGGAGTTTGGATATGCTGATACAGACAAGTGGGCTGCGGAGCTGTCAGGTATTTACGCTGCCAACCTGTGGCATTCACGCACACAGCTGTTCTCTCTCCCCCCTCGTGTTTCTACCATTTACCGTTTTCTCCGCTATGTGCTCCAGAGCTCTACAGTTACACCGAGGGACCAGAATTTGCCCTCAATAGGAAATGCTTCGAGGAGGAGTTTCGAATGCATGGTATGGAAGACAGGCACACACAGTATTTACATAGATTTATATATAAAATGCAATTGGTCAACAAAGACTTTGCACATCTGTTAATATGCAGTTTCTTTCTTGAATTTAAAAACACAACGGCGGGGTCATTGCGTCAAACAACTCACCGTTGGACTGACTCGGTCGGCGCCAAAATGATATTCGTCTCCATAGAGAGACCAGGGGGCAACAACACTGTGCATGGTTCCTACAGGGGATACTAAAATGCAATTTTAGACCACGCTGGACTACCCCAGAGTCTTAGGGGTAGCAGCAGTTAGAGGAGGAGGAGCTGCAGGCAGCAATCTGCCTTTAAAAAACATTTATGTTTATATAATTATGCAGGTCCAACTAAACGTAAATAAGAAATCCGTGCAGTGCAAAACCTGGTCTCTTCAAATCTGCCACCAAGCAACCAGAAGAATGAATGACTTTCTCGGCACGATGTCACCGTGGTCTTTCGTGCAGAAACAGAAGAGGTTTAGATTTGCATGATAACCCTCCAGCCTGAGAAGTATTTGCGTTCACTGAGATCCAGCATGTCCGCCCAGTTTACACCAGCGAGAGCAACGGTTTGACAAGAGCTTATTGAGTGACCACATGCAAAGCTGCACTGAGCCTGTCTCCTGCTCCGCTCGTATCTCCGCCGCCTCAGTGTCCGATAAGAAGTGGACGGAGCTCGATGCGGCGCAGCACAGAGCACACGCCATGCGACTGTTGGACGGCTTGGAGGTGATCGGCCGGGAGAAGAGGCTCAAGGTGGCGAGAGCGATTCTCTACATGGCTCAGGGTCAGTGCGTGTCCATCATGAATTATCTTGTAGACTCTTAAAAGTTTGCCAGCGGTTTAATATGTAGTTATGCAAATCTGCAGGAACCTTTGCTGAGTGCAGCTCCGAGGCAGAGGTGCAGCACTGGATGAGATACAACATCTTCCTCCTGCTGGATGTTGGGACCTTCTCTGCCCTGGTGGAGCTTCTCAACATGGAGATTGAGTATGTCACTTTCCAGCCTTGGTGAAGTCCACCTACATTTCCAAACCTGGAAAGTATTCCCTGATTCTTGACTGGGAGGTTGACGGACGTCGCCGGGTTTGTCTCCCGCAGTAACAGCGCCGCGTGCAGCAGCGCCGTCAGGAAGCCGGCCATCTCCCTGGCTGACAGCACAGATCTCAGAGTGCTGCTTAACATCATGTACCTGATGTTAGAGACCATCCAGCAGGAGGACCTGGCTGACAGAGCAGACTGGAAGGTCACCCGGGATACCTTCAGGGCAGAGCTTGGTGAGTGGCGTCCCCTTTTTGAAGCAGCGGTCGTGGACTCTTGGTACATGTTTAAAACCTGCCACACAAACATCTCCTTGCTGGCCTTCTATTCCAGGCTCTCCTCTGTTCAACAACGAGCCCATCTCTGTCATGCTCTTCGGAATGGTCACCAAGTTCTGCAGTGGCCACGCTCCCCACTTTCCCATGAAGAAGGTGCTGTTGCTGCTGTGGAAGAGCATCCTGGTGCGTCACCGACGCTTTTATTCACAAACGTGATTATCTCGTGGCGCGTTTCGTACACGAGTGTGGACGTTCTTTGTCGTGAACGTCCTCCTCTGTTCCAGTTCACACTTGGAGGATTCGAGCAGCTCCAAGCCATCAAGATCCACAAGCGCGAGGAGCTGGGCCTGCCCCCGCTCCCGGAGGACAGCATCCGAGTGATTCGCAGTATGCGGGCTGCCTCGCCGCCGGCCTCGGCGTCCGACCTCATCGAGCAGCAGCAGAAGCGTGCACGTCGTGAACACAAGGTTAGACGCTGATGACCTCCGCTGTCAGAAGAAACACATTCCAGCTGATATTTACACCGACCTCCGGGAGACACGGCCTTTGCCTTTGAGTTTAAAGACCGGGGCTGACTTGGAGCTTGCAGAACTATCACCAATCGTGGGATATTTCCCGCCTGCCTCTGCGTTCTGGTTCTTTCCCGCGTCAGTCCGTCCGATGTCCGCCCGCAGGCACTAATCAAGCAGGACAACCTTGACGCGTTCAACGAGAAGGACCCCTACAAGGCCGATGACCCGCGGGAGGACGAGGACGACAACGACGACAATGACAACTCCATAGAGGCGGAAACGTTCCCGCTGGAGAGGGATGAAGTGATGCCGCCGCCCATTCCTCACCCCCCCTCCGAGAGGGTGTCCTTTCCCAAAGGCCTGCCGTGGGCTCCTAAAGTCAGGTACGGGGGACAATTCTTGCCTTTATGCTTTGTATGAACAAAATGTGATGCTTTTTTTTTTTTGCTTTTTTTAAATCAATGAACAACCGCAGAGAAAACAAATACATTGTTTGACAGCTTTTGTTGCATGCAGAAAAAAAGACGTTGGGTTGGAGGTTACTTTTAAGCAAAATACTCTATCTATTTGAGTCCTTCTTGTATTTATGAAAAAAAAAAAAGCCTGCAAAAGGCTTCCTGTGCCTGACTATTTCCTGAGCGGCAATAAAACTAACATGTAGTTGAGTTTGCTGACCTCATCCTCTTTGCTCGGATCAATCTTCCGCATCAGTTCCCAAGCAGCTTTTTTTTCTCTCACATCTCCATCGGGACACTTTTGAGCAAAAGATGCTTGTTCATTCTGGATTTGACTTCCTGTTGTTTGCCAGCTTCTCACTACGTATTGAGCACCCTGGTGTGCCAGTATCGTCAGCGGTGAAAGTAAATTAAATCGGCCCACGGGACCTTGAGCGTTCTGTTTTCTTCGGACGCTGTTCTTGTCTTAGACTTCTCCATAGTTGGCCTGCCTGGGGTTGGAAAAGTTGAAGAAATGCCACACAGGCAGGTGTCGCCACAGGGTGTCGCACATTGGCGGTTGTGACGCTTATTAAGGACGACAAAAATATTTCAACACGTTTGCCATAATCTTCAAAGTTAAAATTACATTTTAAAAATGAGCAAACCAAAATAAAAATAGGCGCCAGTGTAACTGGACCACAGTCTCCTCATTTGACCTCACTTTCTTCTGTCAAACAGGGAAAAGGACATTGAGAATTTCCTCGAATCAAGCAGAAGTAAATTCATTGGGTACACGCTGGGAAAGTAAGTTCTTAAAAAAAAAAGAAAGAAAAAACCTGCGCCGTAAACGCGTGTGGTGATCACGGCGCTATAATACCGGGATTTCTGCCTGCAGTGACACGGACACGGTCGTCGGCCTGCCCAGGCCCATTCACGAGAGCATCAGGACGCTGAAGCAGGTAACCCACTGCCGCCGCCGCCCCTTCTGCTCCTCATCCTCTCAACCGGTCGCTGGAGTTCTTCCGTATGGAGTCATTTCCTGTCTCTGCAGCACAAATACGTCTCCATAGCGGAGGTGCAGATCGCGAAGGAGGAGGACTTCCAGAAAACCCCTCTGTCCGGGGTAAGTGGGGGAAATATTGGGCCGATTTAATGGACGTTTTCCAAAACATACCCGTGCAAACACAGTTGCACAATTTAGCATAAGATCAACTCCTGTTTTTTTTTTTTTTTTTTTTTTGTAAATCATACTACAACAGGCTTTTGGCTAAAATGTATGTGCCGATGTCATATCTTTACATCTGAACTACGCCACAGACCTTCATTAGGGTTTGACTCATTATATTTACATTTTTTTCTTGACTGATCAGGGTGAGGAGGAGGTTGAGATGTGCGCCACTGAGCTACTCTATCAGGGAATCCTGCCCAGTTTACCTCAGTACATGGTGAGTGTCGGCTGACGCCAGTCACAAGACATGGCTTTGGATGTCTTTTTGCTCCACACTCTCATGTGTATAGAGCAGGGGTGTCAAAGTCATCTGCACCGGGCCACATCAGCATCATGGTTGCCCTCAAGGGGCCACATGAAACGGTAACAGTATCAATGTAACTAAATGTCATGTAAAAGAAATGTAAACTACTCTTTCATGTTAAATAACTCTGAATTGATGAGGTTCAGAAACCCACATGTCTCCATCAATCAGTGATCAAACTGTATCCAAGTGAATAAAGAAAAATATCATCCGACACTAGTCATGACATTAACTTTGTTCAAAACCTTTTTGTCACAATTGAGAGAAGCAGAATAAGTATAACCAGCAATTGTGCAAAAGACTTTGAGTCTGGGGCGATTTCTCCAGCCGCAGTGAAGCTAGCTTTCACTGCTGCAGTGTTTTTAGATGCGGCTTTGGTGAACACGTCGTCGTTTGGCTCTTAATTCTTGGACAGTTTGTTGTTTTTCTGGAAGGCTAACTTTAGCATAGTTCGCTCCGCGTTTGTTGTCAAAATGCCGACGTCGATTGTACTCTTTGCCTCGTAACACAAAACGCATACTGGTTTTCATCCTCGAAGCACAAACATGTATTCGCCTTCCCGTCTTTGTTGAAACGGCCTTCCATCTGCAGCCGCTTTTCTCTTCCTGGGACCTTCAGGGATCATTTGTATTTCTCAATTCCACTTGTTGAAAATCACGTTGATGTGGACACACTGCGGGTCACATGATCGGCATGGACAGCGGGAAATGGAGTTTATTGTCAACGCACGCGTTTGACTTGTTTATTTGAAGACAATCAGACCTTGTAAGACGTTCTCGCGGGCCACGTGCTACAGAGCTTCAAAATGTCTGAGCACTGGTCAACATGTAGCTCAGTGTTTCCGTTCTGTTTGGTTAAAACAAAAATGTTTTGAGCTGCAGAATGCATTGCAGTGATTTAGCAATGCAGCGAAATCCATAAAACTCTGAATGTGACGTCGCTTTAAGGCGCTCGACGGCACAGCTGATCGCAGTAGAAAATACCAACTGTCGCTGTCATGTCAGATCGCCCTGCTAAAGATTCTGCTGGCAGCAGCGCCGACTTCCAAAGCCAAGACGGACTCCATCAACATCCTGGCGGACGTGCTGCCGGAGGAGATGCCGTAAGTAGGGGCCGCTTCTCAGCGTGGGAGGACGTACAAGTAGCGCCGGGGGCACGGCCACCTCCAATAGGAAGGAAGAACTAGTCCGTGAAAGGAAGCAGTTTTTGAATTCTGTCATCAGAGTGCCCTTCATTTGCTCCAGCGCCGCTTCTCAGATTAAACCTCGGTCGTACTCGCTCCCCCCGAGCGGCCGGCTGACGGCTGACGTGTGACTCTGCAGGACCACCGTGTTGCAGAGCATGAAACTGGGCGTGGATGTCAATCGCCACAAGGAGATCATCGTGAAGGCCATCTCGGCCATCCTGCTGCTGCTCCTGAAACACTTCAAGCTCAACCACATCTACCAGGTGTGAGCGCCGTCGTCCGTTCACACGCTCCTCTTCGTCACTTTGCTTCTTCCCGCCGCTCTGAACACACGCCGTCTCGTGTGTGTGCGTCCACAGTTTGAGTACATGGCTCAGCACCTGGTGTTTGCCAACTGCATCCCCCTCATTCTGAAGTTCTTCAACCAGAACATCATGTCTTACATCACAGCGAAGAACAGGTGCTTAAGAGAAGGTCAAACTCCAGCCATCTCAAGCGCTCCCTTCGAGTCACCGTTCTTTTCTCCGCAGCATCTCGGTCCTGGACTTTCCGTACTGCGTGGTGCACGAGCTCCCCGAGCTGACCGCCGAAAGCCTGGCAAGTTGTTACGGATTTTTAAACCTGGTTTCGGAGACTGTGCAGAACGCCTCTCATCCTGTTTGTGCTTCTTTTTTTTTCCAGGAGGCGGGAGACAACAATCAGTTCTGTTGGAGGAACCTGTTCTCCTGCATCAACCTGCTGAGGATCCTCAACAAACTGACCAAGTGGAAACACTCCAGGACCATGGTGAGGTGCCCGGTCGTCCATCCGGGCGCACGTGGCCATTTTCGGTCGACTCCCGTGTCTTTAAATATCACAGAATTTATGGCATTGCGGACGTACACTAACACCCCGCGGTGGATCTTCTCCCGCTCAGATGCTGGTGGTGTTTAAATCCGCGCCCATCCTGAAGAGGGCGCTCAAGGTCAAGCAGGCCATGATGCAGCTGTACGTCCTCAAACTGCTCAAGGTGCAGACCAAATACCTGGGACGTCAGTGGAGGAAGAGCAACATGAAGACCATGTCCGCCATCTACCAGAAGGTCCGGCATCGCCTGAACGATGACTGGGCGTACGGCAACGGTGAGGAGAATGACACCAAGTCTTTTTTTTTTCCCGGTCGCTCATAAACCCGTCTCACTCCCCTCCTCCCTGACCTTCCGAACCGCCCGTGCTAAATACGCTTCTCCGCGGAGCAGATCTGGATGCTCGGCCCTGGGACTTTCAGGCGGAGGAGTGCGCCCTGCGAGCCAACATCGAGCGCTTCAACAGCCGCCGCTACGACAAGAGCCACAGCAACCCGGACTTCCTGCCGGTGGACAACTGCCTGCAGAGCGTCCTGGGCCAGCGGGTGGAGCTGCCCGAGGACTTTCAAATGAACTACGACCTCTGGCTGGAGCGCGAGGTCTTCTCCAAACCCATCTCCTGGGAGGAGCTGCTGCAGTGAGCGTGACCCGACCGGCGACCCCTCCTGTCACAAACTGCCGAGGCGTTTGAGTCGGACGGGCCGCCGTAGGGAGGGGTCGGGATGTCGCGTCCGGGGCGGACAGGACTGCCCGTCCGGTCGGGGTGGCCGCTGATCACATGCTTTATTTAATGAACTATCACTTTGATGGTATGTTACGATTTCAGTCTATTTGTCGGTAAATAAAAAAAACAACAACAAAAAAACGAAAAAAAACGGTCGCTTCGTCATATTTAAACTCGGCGATGGCGCCCCCTAGTGACGACACATGACGTGGCTCCCTGCGGTACTGGAGGTTGGTGCAGGATTCGGTCCGGCGTGGCGTTGCGTGTGCGAGCTAAACCAGATACAACATTCCGGAGGAGGGCCAGATAACCATCTGGCCAGGTTCTCGGGGGACCGGGGGAACCGCAAGGGCTCTCAAAGGTCCAGAAAGAAATTCCACGCGCGGACATGCCTCCGACAAGACAACGCTATCGTTCTGTCGCATGAACACGTCTTAAAATTATTTCCATTATTCCTTAATGGACGTTAAAACTACAGCCTTCCTTTTTAAAAAAAAAAAAAAAGAAGAAGAAAAAAAAAAGTGAAACTTCTATCTTTGTGATAGAAAATCGAGGCTCGGGTTTGAGAGGGATCTTGACATTTTTTTAAGTGAAAGGGACAAGTGGCAAAAGACTCCTATATAGATATTTCTATGTGTGTGCGGTTATTTCTAATATTATAGAGAGACAAACCGAAAGGGATTTGTAAAATCTATGGCTTTCATTTTGTTTTCCAGGGACTTAAATACCGCAATAAAAACCATACTGTCAAACTGTGGTGGTGTTCCGTGTTGCCATTTCACACGTTACAATCATGAACACAACTGCTCCCAAAAGGAAAACCATATTGTGCAGATGAAAAGCTGCAAGTAGTGAAATATCCAGCAAGAAAGTTCGGAGTGAGCGAGAACCTTATGAGGGACTGGCGAAAAGCGGAGGATCCTCCAACTGCAATGAAGAACACAAAAAAAGCTAATCGCGGGCTAAAAGCTGGATGGCCACAGCTCGAGGAACAAGTTGCTGCCGAGCGAGGCTTGTCAACGCTGCGGTTACGTCTCCATGCCCAGGAAGCTGCAAAGGCGCTGAATACAAATGGACTTTGCGGGAGGACCTTCTTGGTGTTACTGCTTCACGCAACGCAGCCGCCGCTCTAGCAGAACACGGACAAAAAAAAAAAAAAGGGACTCATATATATTTTTTCGTCATTATGCTTCTTTTGGCTGGTGCGACTTATACTCCAGAGCGACTTATAGTTCGGAAAATTGAAAATGGAAAATACTCTACATCACTTCCCTCTGTGTTGCTAGCTTGCCGTGGTGGGGAGGCTTGTGTACCTCCATGACCCTGGAGGTCATACCGGCGGGGGTTCGACTCCTGCTGGGTCTTACCAAGATCTCCGTACCGAGGTAGAGGTCAGGCGAAAGGCAACACCTGGTCCTCGTTCTGGGCGCGGGTGCAAACAACCTCACCCCAGAAAACAGTGCCTGTTACAGATACCTAAACAAGAGTAAACCATGAGCCAGCCCAGTGGAGAAGATGGACCTTCGTCAGAAGGACTTATGACGCAGGGTGGTGAAAGCACCAGGAAGCCACTATGCCAACCGGGAAGATGCCAAGAAAACGGGCTACACTTGTGGAGGGCTTGAGATGCTGGTGGTGCCGTGGAAAGATGCCCACTTTCCCCCGATTGGTCCAAAAATGATTTACTCAACCCGAATAAAGTGTCTTGGTACGCAGCAGTGAAATGCTCTTCTACTGGATGGAACGGGTAGTGGATCTTCCTGTGGAGTCATGAGGGATGCTTGGAGTGAGGCAGCGGCAGGGATACGCCATGGATGAATATTTGACAAGAAGAAGTCCTCCATCAGGAGCCTCCGGTCCCGAAGAACATTGTGGCCCAGATGAAGGCCCGAGTATGAGTGGTGGTCAGAAGAAAGTAAAAAAGCTGAGCTCAAGACAATCCAATGAAAGTTAGGATTCACTTTGACTGAGGAACCAACTGAGCCGTCTGGGTTGAGGCTGGTGTCCAGCAGTGCCACGGCTCCAAGCTAACTTCAACTAAAAACCCTTCACTTCATGATAACAACACCCACCGTTTAGCTGATGTGCGTGAACAGAGTGAGAAACAGGCAGCGTTGTTGAAGAAAACCACCGAGACGAGTGAGAAAGCTCTAAAAGCTACTTACAACGTTGCTAAACTCGTCGCTAAATTGCAGTTCCTGCAAGAACGTCAGCTTTGTGTTGAAGCAAACAGGGCCAGATTTCACTCCGACTAATTCAACTGACACCACACTTTCACTCCATTTCATTCAAAAGGTTTTTTGACATGTTTATTTGGTGCAGTGCCCTGGGATTTTTCTCATTTTAAAGTATATGCCGTGGCTCCGAAAAGGTTGGGAAACACTGCTCTACACAACGACAATAATCAGAGATAATCCAGATACAACCCTCAGACCGCATTGGCCGTACCTCCAGTCCAGTATCCGAGATGACCAGCAAGGTGTTCCTCATCACCGACACCAGCAGGTTGGACAGGGCCATGTTGATGATGATGACGTCGGAGTTGCGGCCGCCGATTCGGTCCGTGACGACGCTCTTGCCGATCACGACGATCACCACGGCGTTGCCCAGGATGCCCAGCATCACCAGGAGGATGTAGAAAGCGGTTTGGACGGGGGACACCGCCACCCGGAGCCCCATCCCCACTAGCTCGGTGTCCAGACCCTCCTCCATGGCGCCGCCCATGCCGGCCGATCGCCGGGTGTCCATATCGGTGCAGAGTGGCGGATCCTGCCGGCACTACATCTTCTGCTCCGGCTGACTGAGCCTCCCGGCGAGAACATCGCGCTTGAGTCCCTGAAACCGAAGACTACGTTCTCCCCAGGGGAGGAGGAGTTAATGAAAACACAAGTGATTAATCAGCTGCCCCGCTAGAAATGTGCTTCCTTTGCAGTGTCACCGGGTCGTCCCCTGGGGGAAGCTAGTTTTGCACCAACATGTATGCAATTCACCGCGGGTGGATTTGGGTGCCCCACATCTGCAAATGCAGAACCGCAAGTTTTGCCCCCCAAAATAGTACTACAAATTTGTACCATGAGTACAAGAAACCGGGTCTAATGAAGAACAGAACTACTTCCTGTAGTTTCACGTGCTGTTCAGGGAACATCGTGTAACGACCCGGAGGGGAACGTTCTGCATTTGTTCCTCCCGGAGTTCCGTCTTCTAGTCCTTGGTTGTGTCCCATTTTCGGTCATGTTCCCCGGAGAGAGTGCTGCCCTTCGGTACATTTCCTTTAAACCATGCAGTGGACGTGGATCACCTCTCGGGAGCATTGTGCGACTTCTCCAGAACATCCAGTGCCTCGTCCGCTTACCCTCCATTGGCTCACAACCATCATCAGCTCTCATGTTGTGGTAACAGCAAATGACCACTAGGTGGACTCATAGCAAACTGAATCCCGGCATCGACGTTCCTTTTTTGGTGGCAGAGAGGAGGGAGACCCTCTGGATGGTCCAGGCGTCAGAAGACCTTGATTTCAGACCCATGGTGTTGGACAGAGGCCGCACCTTTCTCCCCGGCGCCGACTAAAAACAGCGTCAGTCAGCAAGACTTAGGGTTTGTTTGTTTGGTTTATAGTTTTAATCTTGGGATTGGACCGACTCTCCGAGGCCCCCCTGTGAGGCCGGCAGGCACTTCCAGGCCTTGGAAATTGCGGAGGCTTCCAGTCCCGGCTCGGCGATGACGGAAAGTCCGCCACGATTCACGAGGAGGCATCGGCGCGTTTATTAAAGTCGTATTTTCATTGCGGCTCAGGAGCACCTCCTGTCTGAATACGGGCCCGGGATCATTCCCGGGTCGAAGCGAGGACAACTCAAAGCCGCTGCAAGAACGGAGGACTGTGATTGATGGCTGACTCAGTCAGTCAAACCCCCCCTCTTGCGGACTGGCTCCGCCCCCACGTGGACTTACGCCCAGGATAATCACTGGATAAATAAAAAGCTGCAGAGAACGTATAATATGTATAATAAATGTAATTTCAAAAAAAGATGTCAAGTAAATATAAGGGACTTAATCTCGATTAAAAGAAAGGAAGATAATTACAGTCATTGTCGTAAATTAATCACTCTTCAATCACATTTGATAGGAGAGAAAACACATTTTAGTTGGCTTGATGAACGAATGAATGTACTTGAACTTAAACTCCAGAATCTTATTTATTATTGTTATTATTATCTATGATTTCCCCAGCAGTCCACCACACAGACCAACATGCTGGCTCGTACAAAGCTAACATTAGTGATCCAGATGCTCATGTAAGCTAACATTAGCGACCTACATGCTCATACAAAGCTAAAATCAGTTAGTTAACATTAATGCTCATGTAAAGCAAACAGTACCGACCTGCATACCTGTACAAAGCTAACATTACCTTCCTGCGCACTCGTGCAGTGCTAACATCACGAACCTGCATGCTCGTAATATTAGCAACCTGGTGAGCATTTTTGTTTTGCATTTCCCTCTGGAAGTTTCTTACATTTAAATCCCCGTTCAACCATCAGTCCACCACGTAGACCAACCTGTGGGCTCGTACAAAACAAACATTAATGACCTGCATGCACAAACAAGCAAATATTAGCGACCTACATGCTCACACAAAGCTAACGTAATTGACCTTAACGCTTGTATAAAGCCAACAATCCCGACCTGCATTCCTGCACAAATCAATGTTATCAAACTGGGTCCTCATACAAGCTAATATTAGTGACTTATGCGCTCATACAAAGCTAACATTACAAATATTATTCCTCTTATAAACGCTAACATCAAAAAAACGCATGCTCATTATATTAGCAACCTGGTGAGAATGTTTGTTTTGCATTTCCATCTAGAGGTTTCTTATATTTAAATTCCCCTTCAACCAGCGTCTGGAACATTCTTGCGATGCAAATCAAAGTACGATTAAAATGCGTTCATCTTTCTTTATGATTTAATTCACGGAAATGAGCCCGCTGACGTCCCAGCAGGACCGTCTCCAGAGCGTCCGGTAACCAACACAACCTCGAAACCTTTGTCTGCCAATTACAAGTAGGGGGGGGGGGATAAAAAACCAAAGTTGTGGAAGGACCGGCCTGCTCCATCGCCGACATTCATTTCCACATTATGTTTCATCTTGAGAAATAACGTCGCGTCCAGGGAGCACTACCGGGGCGCATCCGCCTCCCCCACGCATCCCAGCCCCCGCCCGCCCGCCTGGCCCTGCGGCCGTCAGACTGTTGCACACTCTAGCGTGGATCTGTTGACGAGAGGAGACGGGTACGATTACTCTGTTTGGACTGTTCTTACGAAAACGCCATCCATCACGTGGGCTAACCTCTTTGCTCCCGGGCGGTGCAGCACAGCCCGGCTCCCCTCCCCGAGCCGTAGACGGGGAAAACGCACACTCGGCTATTTCGGCCCAGGTGCGTGAGTCGTGTCGACCGGGATGAGGCCGGCAGGTAGACGGAGGCCACGGAGTCTCCGCTCTCCCGGCTGAGCCAGTAGCCTCCTGGGGCGGAAAGAGGGGAGCCCCAGCTCGCTAGCGCCCCCTGGTGCTCGGCGGGGGTCAGCTGGAGGTCGGGCAGGGCGGGGGGAGCTGCGGTTGGAAGGGAAGCGAGGTCAGCTTTCAACATGAGCTTCAGCTGGAGTTGTGGGTGGAGTCGTACCTTCCAGGGTGCAGGCTCTCACAGACATGGCCTTCTCCGCCCCGGTCACGTACACGGCGCTGACCGTGACCAGGTACTCGGTTCCAGGCTCCAGGCCCGTCAGCAGGGTGGAGTTGAGATGGCCCGGCACGGTCACGGTCTGGACCCGGCTCCCCGGGAGCGCGCCGTACTCCACCCTGTACCTCCGGACCAGGTCCGGCAGCAGGGGGCCCCAGCTCACGTGGGTCTGACGAGGGCCGGGGTGGGACACGGACACCACCGCCGGGATCACAACCTCTGGGAGGGAGGAATCGGGCGGAGGATTAGAGTCAACCTGCGGGTATTTTCACATCAACCGTCAAAGTTCTGTCCTCGTATCTCAACAAAGGACCCCACCAGATCAGATGTCCACACTCCCAGGACGCAGGGCTACCTGTGGCCCCTGGACTCTCTGGGAGCGTTCAGTTACCGAGCTCTTCTTCTGCGGAGCCATCTTCTGATCTCCATCCAGGGGCGTGGACACTCTCTTTATTTGAGAAGATGCTTCAAACCTTTCTCTTTGAGATCGCTTGTAGTTAGCATTAGCCTAGCCCCTCGTGACACTGCCGAGGGACCTCCCATGATGCACTTCTCTCCTTCCGTCCACTCCTGTTTCCTGAAGGAACCTCATATCTCCTCCGTGGGCTCTCATTGGCCAGGTTCCCAGGGGGGCGTGGCTTGATTTCCCAGGCGAGATGAATATTTAAGCTATGATCGCATCACGTCGGTTGTTAGCGCGTATTAGCATCAACTTTAACGGTTGATGTACGAGATCATTCGTGCCTCGTCCTTCCCGCTCCTTCTCCTGGTGGAGGCAGAAGCTGGGATCTTGCCCGGGTTGTTTTCCTCGCTCCTGGAGGAACGTTAGCTTTCTGTAGATCAACTGAAAGAGCGGTTGGTCCAGACCTCCTCTTCATGCAAAGTGGTTTATGTGTGTGTGTGTGTGTGTGTGAGTGAGTGTGTGTGTGGAACCTCACCGGGGAGGGTGGTGAAGCTGGCGGAGAGTGTGTCGAACAGCCTCTGGTTGGACTCTGGGCGGAGGGAGGCCGCGTAGGTGGTCAGGGGCTGCAGGTTGTCCAGCTTTATCCTGACGGCGTTGCCCGGGAGAATCCGCCTGGTCTCGCCGTCCGCCGTCCCCTCGACCCGGTACCGGAGATCATAGAAGCCGGTGTCGCCGCTCAGAACGCGGCGCCACTCCAGCACGGCGCTGCGGAACGTCACGCTGGCCACGCGCAGGCGCTCGGCGCGGATGATCCCTGCGGGTCGACATCACCTTGAACGCACCTTCCTGTTAAAAATGTCAAATGCAACTCCCTGAGGACCTCGGACGTACTGATGATGGCGTCCCTCACGTCCTCCGTGACGATGTCGATGTTTTCCAAGTCCACCGAGTACAGGTGGGTCTCCAGGGGCGGGGACACGGCGCGCTGCAGCACCTGGAAGTTACCGTGCACGGTGGACACGGCGAGCACGGAAACCCCCAGAGCCTTCAGCTCCGACAGCGGCGCGTCCACGTCTCCGGGCTGCACGCCGTCCGTCAGCCACAGCAGCACCTTTGGTGCGTCCGTCCCCGTCGTCTCCAGGAGCCGTTTGGCCACCCCGAGCGCCGTCGCCGTGTTGGTGCTCCCCTGCAGCTGCGCGACGCCACGCAGCGCCCTCTGCAGGCTCTCCTGGCCGGCGTGCGCGTCCAGGCCGAACTCCAGCTCGGGCTCCGTCGCCACCTGCAGCAGCCCGACCCGGACGTGGCCGGCGCCCAGCCTGAAGGGCCGGAGCAGCTCGCCGGCAAAGCGCAGCAGGCGGGAGAACTCGTGGTTGGCCACGCTCCCAGAGGAGTCCAGCAGGAGGAGGATGTCTCCTTCGCAGCAGCTCCAGGCTGGACGTGAAAACACCAACGTGACTCGGCAGCTTTGACCGCTTGAAAAATGCATTAAAAAGCAACCGCCCGCTCCTCTCTTTTCTCCCCGGTACGTCCTGTACCGCCATTGAAAAACAGACGTCACAAGAAGCAATGTTCTTTTCAGTGCTTTCGCGTTCGTGCCCCTCGGGCAGGGAAAGGAAAACACTCATTATTTTATTGCGACGGTGGCTCGTAATTGCTGACCCACGTCGGCGCACACACAGAGAAAACAGGCCGGGGGAAATACGGTTATGGCACGGTAAACAGGATGGAGGAGGGAGGCGTCACGCCGTCGCGGCTGCCGAGGACCCTCGGACGACCCGGACGCCCTGTTGAAGTTCCCCGCAGGAAGCCGCCGGTGCGGGCGCCGCCAAAACACGTCACGTCGGGGGATTTTGGAGGCGAGATCCGACACGAAGCGCAGGCTCGCCGCTCCGACCTGCCCGCGGACGCGCCTTCAATCAAACTGTCACGAGAAAAACAAAAAATCTGACGCCTCGACTCGCAGCGCCCATCGTTTTGCATAACTTGTGGCCACGACATAGTTAAAGCACGGGAATGAGATAAGATCCGATAATATACCTGTTGCTACCTGGCATGTCGCCATGGCAACCGGGTCCGAGTAAAACCGAGTTAATGGTCACCTTCAATCAAAAAGCTTAGCTTTTCGGCGCAAGACTGGAAAGTGGAGTACACGACACGCAGTTTGAATGAATTTGTGTCAAAAACACACTTACACACACACACACACACTCAACACACACACACACACACACACACACACACACTCAACACACACGGGTATCACAGAATTTGAATGGTGGTGATTGTAAAGGTGCAGGAAGGTGGATCCCCTCACCTGGCTCCGCTGGCGAAGGCTGCAGGCTGCTCGGCTGCAACGCCGCGCAGAGGAACACGCCGAGCGGCCAAACACTCCTCATCTTCAACGGACTACACACACACACACACACACGCACACACACCCAGCAGCATCACACACAGGTGGAGGGAGCGCTTTGAGGAACAGCTCGGCGGGTTCTGCTGTTTTGGCTTCTCCACCCGCTCCTTCCTCCCCGCCCCCTCCTCGTCTTCCTCGCCGGCTTCATTCCTCCTGCAGCTGCGCCGGCCGGGAGATTAAAAAAATTAAAAAAGAAAAGGGGGGGTCATCATGTGTGTGACCCTTTGACACACACACACACACACACACACACACTGGAACCACGACATGGCGGTGAGACGGCAGAAATAAAAGCTCGATGTGCTTTTCTTTTCAGCGGCAGGATCGATTGCGCCGCCGGCGTCACCGCTGTCAGACGGGCGTCGTCTTCATTCCACCCGCAAACACTGTCAGTATTGTTTAAATATAAAAATGTCCTCCGGTGGCTAAAGTGACACACACACACACACACACACATACACAGGGATCAATAATGATGTCACCTGTTGGATTGACGCTCAGCTCACCGCCAGGAGGTGGTCCGAGAGGCTCAGGAGCCTCCAGCAGCCTGCAGAGCCGCTCACCAAATTGCTATTCATTCATACATATTTATAAAAAAACGCCATTTACCATCTCTTTTTTAGGAAAAAATTTAGGGTCTCCAATGAACCTCCATAAAACCCATGTTTTCTTCTTCGTTCCTTCTGCTTGTCTCACTTGAGCACACGGCGCAGCACTTCCCCCTCACGACTTCTGGTGGTGCTGCGCCTTTGGTGGCGTTTGGTTACTCTGGACGGTCCGAAGGCTCCTCCCCAACGTCGGGTTCAAACAAGCTGTTGGTGTTGCCTCCTCGTGTTCCTCCATCTCCGCCTCTCCGTCAGCGTCCACGTCCTCCCGTTTCAGGGCCGTGCGCCGACGGGTCGATCGCTGCGCCCCTAATCCCGTTATCGGGATGGATTTCCACTGCCGCCGCCGTGTGAAATCAGCGCCTCGGGCCTCGGGGGGGAGGCGATGCGGCGTGACGGGGATGAAATACGGCCCGGGCTTTTCTTCCACGGGAGGTCGGTGTCTTACAAGGCACGAGTGGGTGAGCTGATGGATTCTCGCCGACGGAGATCGATCCTCCTGACGGGAGTCGCGAGGCTTTCTTGAAAGACACAGAGATCGACTCAACAGGGAGGGTACGGTCTGACAAATACCTGGCAGCGCTGCTGGGAATGGACTACTCATGGAGTTGTCATCGCAGGAAAGGTCAGATTAGAGTGTACCTCCTCAAACATCTGCAAAAGCTGCCGCGGACCATTTGTGATGCGCGCCGGCGGTATGGCCGTAGGGGCGGGGGCACGACCTCCGGATGCCTTCCGGAGGTACCTTCCCATCCATGCCGCTCCGCCGGGCGCATGCCGTTACGTCACCACCTCAGACGTGGTCCCGCCGACGCGTGAGCGTCAGAACCCAACCGAAGCTGATGCCGCACACCGTGCAGAACAACATCTGCGGGGGATTACAGCGGAGGACACGTCCTGGGTCAGGCTCAGGCCACTTGCGCTCGCAAAGGGATCTAAGAAGAGAACCTCCGAGGCCGATTGTACCCGTCTGAGATAAGAGTTCCCCTGAACAATTAAGGTAATCAGAGCTTTTCTCTGGGCTCATACCGCCAGGCTGCCGCCGTTTGGGTTTCTCTGATCTGATGTGTCATCAAAGAGGAACCAAACAGACGGCCTTTGCTTACATACCGGGTGGTTAAATCAGCGCAGGTGTGCAACAGAAGCCCTGCCCGTGCACGCACGCAAAGTCCTCCGCGGAGGACGGCTTCTTCCGCCCAATCCGTCGTTGCGTCCCCGAGGCGTCTGGGTCCGGTCCCATCCTCACCCCCACTTTCAACAACCACACCTGTCGATCATTTCCGGTATGCTGCGGCGTGAGCATATAGCATCTTGCTAAGGAAGTAGCCACCTCCGGTTCTCTCTGCGGGGCGTCGGAGACTTCGACCCTGCCCCCTCGCCCTGATGAGGGTTCGGTTGTCGGAGGATTAATGCCACTTCCCGTTTGGTTCGGTGGGGTCTTGTCTCATCTTGCTTCTGATCGTCACCCCTATGGAGTTCGGCATCTGCGAGGACGCTGTGTTTGCACGTCTCGCATCTCCTCAGCTGCCCGCGGTGGACTGCACCTCTCCTGCATCCTGCCAGCGGCTCCTCAGCGTGCTTCAGCGTCTCCGGCCTTTTTACACTTTCACCCCAGGAGGAGTCTACCTTCTCTGGATTGAAAGGCCCCGCGGTGGTGGAGCTCCTCACCTGGTCCAGAACCTTTGTCCGTCCTTTCTCAGGGAGGCCGGACCACCGGCAACACCAGATTCCCTGACGTGACGATGAACATCAGCGTCTAGATCCTGGCTCCACGTTCTCTGATTCCCGTGGTCAGCAGCTGCAGCCAATCCCAGATGTTGACGGGGCGGAGGGGGGGGGGGGGGGGGGGGTCAAGGGGGACCTCCCCCCCGGCAATACAAGAGGGATGG